>CAUYTI010129759.1:0-21272 GCA_963575145.1 Galago senegalensis
CCACAATGAAATGGGATTACTTGTTCTTTTCTTATTAATAAGTTTGAGTTCTCTGTGGATTCTGGTTATCAGACCTTTGTCAGAAGCATAACCTGCAAATATCCTCTCCCATTCTGAGGGCTGTCTGCTTGCTTTACTTACTGTGTTCTTGTCTGTACAGAAGCTTTTTAGTTTGATCAGATCCTAGTAATGTATTTTTAGTGTTGCTTCAATTGCCCAGGGGTCCTCTTCATAAAGTATTCTCCCAGGCCAATTTCTTCAAGTATTTCTCCTGCACTCTCTCCAAGAATCTTTATAGTTTCATGTTTTAAGTGTAAATATTTTATGCAGTGAGAGTCAATTTTTGTTAATGGTAAAAGGTGTGGGTCCAGTTTCAGTCTTCTACAGGTCACCAGCCAATTCTCCCAGCATCATTTGTTAAATATGGAATCTTTCCCCCAATTTATATTTTTGATAGGCTTATCAAAGATCAAATGATGATAAGTGTCTGAGTTTATCTCTTGGTTCTCAATTCTGTTCCATACATCTACCTCTCTGTTTTTGTGCCAATACCAAATTCTTTTGATCACTATAGATTTATAATATAGTGTGAAGTCTGGTTGCATGATTCCTCCTGATTTTTTTATTTATTTATTATTTATTTATGTTTTTATTAATGTCTTGGCTATTTAAGGCTTTTTCTGGTTCCATATAAAATGAAGTACTATTTTTTCCAAATCTTTAAAGTAAGACGGTGGTGCTTTGATAGGGATTGCATAAAAATTATAAATTTCTTTGGGTAATATGGACATTTTAACAATGTTGATTCTTTCTAGCCATGAGCATGGTATGTTTTTCCATTTGTTAACATCTTCAGGTATTTCTTTTCTCAGAGTTTTATAATTCTCTTTATACAGTTCTTTCACATACTTTGTTAGGTAAATTCCCAAATATTTCATCTTCTTTGGCACAACTGTAAAGGGAATAGAGTCCTTGACTGTTTTGGGGGGGGGCTTGACTGTTATTGGTATATATAAAAGCTACAGATTTGTGAGTATTGATTTTGTATTCTGAGACCCTGTATTCCTTGATCACTTCTAAGAGTTTTGTGGTTGAGTCCCTGGGGTTATCCAGGTATAAAATCATATCATCTGTGAAGAGTAAAAGTTTGATCTCCTCTGACCCTATTTGTATAAACTTGATCACCTTCTCTTGCCTGATTGCAATGGCTAAGATTTCCATTACAATGTTAAAAAGCAGTGGAGACAATGGACAACCTTGCCTGGTTCCTGATCTGAGTGGAAATGTTTTTAATTTTACTCCATTCAATATGATATTGGCTGTGGGTTTGCTATAGATGGCTTCTATTAGTTTAAGAAGAGTTCCTTCTATACCTATTTTCTTAAGTATTCTGATCATGAAAGGATGCTAGATATTGTCAAAAGCTTTTTCTGCATCTATTGAGAGAATCATATGGTCTTTGTTTTTTAGTTTGTTTATGTGATGTATTATATTTATAGATTTATGTATGTTGAGCTTACCTTGAGATCCTGGGATAAAACCCACTTGGTCATGGTGTTTAGTTCATTTGATGTGTTGCTGGATTCTATTTGCTATGATCTTACTGAATATTTTTGCATCTGTGTTCATTAAAGATATTGGTCTATAGCTTTCTTTTTTTGTTTAGTCTTTTCCTGGTTTAGGGATCAGGGTGATATTTGCTTCATAGAATGTGTTGGGAAGTATTCCTTCTTTTTCAATGTTTTGGAAAAGGTTAAGTAATACAGGTACTAGTTCTTCTTTAAATGTTTGGTAGAATTCTGATGTTAAGCCATCTGGTCCCAGACTCTTCTTTTTTGGGGAGATTTTGTATAGTTGATTCTATTTCAGTACTTGATTTAGGTCTGTTCAGCATTTCCAATTCTTTCTGATTAAGTCTAGGAAGTTGACGTGCTTCCAAGTATTGGTCAATTTTTTTCAGATTTTCATATTTCTGAGAATAAAGTTTTTTGTAGTATTCATTAAGGATTTTTTGAATTTTTGAGGTATCTGTTGTTATTTTGCCCTTGTCATTTCTGATTGATGATACTATGAACTTTAATTTTCTATTTTGGTTAGGTTGGCCAAAGGTTTATCAATTTTGTTGAATTTTTCAAAAAATAAACTTTTTGATTCATTGATCTTTTGGATAATTCTTGTGTTTTCAATTTCATTTAATTCTGCTCTAGTTTTAGTTATTTCTTTTCTTCTGCTGGGTCTGGGGTTGGAATGTTCTTCCTTTTCCAGTTGCTTAAGATGTCTCATTAAGTTACTGACTTCCTCTCTTTCCATTCTCTTGAGGAAGGCTTTCAAGGCTATAAATTTCCCTCTTAGGACTGCCTTTGCAGTATCCCACAGGTTCTGATAATTCATGTCTTCACTATTGTTTTGTTCCAAAAATTTGGCAATTCCTTCTTAATCTCATCTATGACGCAGCTATCATTCAGCATAAGATTAGTTTCCATGTCTTTGTATGAATATGCAGATTCCTGTTGATACTGAGTTCAACTTTATTGTGTGATGATCCAAGAAAATACAAGGAATAATTTCTATACTTTTAAATTTGCTGAGGTTAGACTTGTGACCTACAATGTGATCAGTTTTAGAGGATGTTCCATGGGCTAATGAGAAGAATGTATATTCAGTTTTGTTAGGATGAAATATTCTATATATGACTGTTAAATTCAATTATTGTATGCTGAAGTTTAAGTCCAAAATTTATTTGCTTAGATTCTTTTTTTTTTTTTTTTTTTTTTTTTTTTTTAGGTTTTTGGCCAGGGCTGGGTTTGAACCCACCACCTCTGGCATATGGGGCTGGCACCCTACTCCTTTGAGGCACAGGTGCCACCCATTTGCTTAGTTTCTTATTAAAGGATCTATCCAACACTGCCAAAGGGGTATTAAAATCTCCAACTATTATGGTGCTGGAAGATATTAAATTGCTCATGTCTGTTAGGGTCTCCCTTATAAATTGAGGAGCATTCTGGTTAGGCACATACATGTTAATAATTGACATCTCATCATGTTGAGTATTTCCCTTAACAAATATGAAGTGATCATCTTTACCTTTTCTTACTTTTGTTGGTTTAAAGCCTAGTGTATCTGCAAATAAAATTGCCACCCCTACTTTTTTCTGATTTCTGTTCACCTGGATAACAGATGCCCATTCCTTCATTCTGAGCCTATATTTATCCTTTAAGGTAAGATTAGATTCTTGTATGCAGCAGATATCTGGCCTGAGTTTTTGTATGCAGTCAACCAACCTATGCCTATTAAGAGGACAATTTAATTTAAGCTGTTCACATTAATTGAGACTATTGATAAACCTGGTAGTATTTGGGGTGTCAAGTTTTTCAAAAATTCAGTGGACATTTTAAGTCTTTTCACCACTGTGGAAATCGGGTTTTGGTCAAGAATTTCAGAATGAGTTTACTTTGGTGGTAGAGCATTGTGCTGGTCATTTTGGAGGTTGGGTCTGAGGATATCCTAAAGAGCTGGTTCAGTTATGGCAAATTTCTTCAACATGTGTATGTCATTAAAGTACTTAATGTCTCCATCATAAATGAAGCTCAATTTAGCTGAACATAGAATTCTGGGCTGAAAGTTGTTCTGTTTTAGGAGATTGACGGTCAATGACTATCCTCTTCTGGCTTGAAAAGTTTCAGCAGAAAGATCTGCAGTCATTCTAATATTCTTCCCCTTGTAGGTTATGATTTTCTTACACCTGGTTGCTTGTAGGATTTTCTCCTTCATATTAACTTTGGTGAAGTTAATTACAATGTGTTTAGAAGATGCTTTATTTTGGCTGAGTCATGCTGGGGTCAAATATTGCAAGCAGCCAGACATAAGAAAACTATAACCTACAGCCTGAAACTCTGGGGACCTTCTTGGTGTGGTATGGCTAGATGGCTGTGACCTGTATTCAGCTGGTCTCTGTCCAATCCTAGTGAATCAGTGGTTTGGGGCTGAAATCTCAGCTGTGGAGATATATAAGCAATTAAGATACCCCTCCCTCCCCAGAGGCAACAACTGGAAGAGGAATATCCCACAGTCCAGAACACAACCAGGATACAACCATGGTGGATCCCCATGTTATTGGCCCAGGTCAAGAGTTCTAATCCATTGTCCCAGTCAACACAAACACCAATCAGTTGGGAGATTTCAAAGGTCTTCAGCATCTAGACAGTGGAGGTCCACTGGCAGTTTAAGTGTAACTCACTCTGGTGCTCTGTGGAGTCAGATGGGCCCACTCAGCAAAATAGTCGCACCTCTGTCACACCCAGGCACTGGTAGCCCCATGGGGCTATGGCCCAGTTCCCTTCAATGAGCAAATGTGCCAGGGATTTGGGTCTGCCAGAGTCAGAGGGAAGTCAACACCTCAGTGGCCAAGCGACTACACTCTGCCACCAGCCAGCTGGAGGAGTTGAAGTCTGATTACCTCAGGTGCTCAATGGAAACTGAGGAGTGTTCCACCTGAGCTTGTTCCAAACCAGAGGTTAACAAAGCAGCAAATATTTTTCACCCTCAGAGACTGTGCCTCTTCCTCAACTGCTCTGCTCCACTGGTATCCCTGCAATGTGAGATCTAGCTCCCTCCGGCAGTCCACAGAATTGGGGAGGTGTCTCTCTGAAATTTGACCCTGGTAGGATTGCTCTATTAATGCTGCTGCTAGGTGGGATGTGTCTCCACTTAGATTCCCATGCCTCAGCTGTTCCTGAGCCTCCACCCATCATATGGAGACCCAAGCCTCTACCCGCTGCTGAGTTGCTCTTTTTCAGAGTCAGGCCAGACACCTTCCCCCTGTGCCTTTCTATACTGTTACTGGATTCACAGTTACAGTGTAGCTGCACTACTTCAGACCATGCAATGCACAGTCTTAACAAAGAGCCACTAACATTCTGATCTCTTCAGGGTTTGGGCTTCTGGATTGCGTGACCAGGGGGAAGGGTACACTGGGAGTTCAAAGTGGCAGGGAAAATATTTGTTCAACCTTCATGCCAGACAATAGAATGCCCAGGATCACAGCAGAGATGCTCCGAAGAAGGAGTCCTAGCTTCCAAAAACTCACTCTTGTGGGGTTGGAGAAAAGGACTTCAGTTTACCACTCACTAGTAGAGATCTCACAGCAAGCAAGCAACTCTCTTGGGGGAAGGGACAGACACACATCCTCTTTGGGGTGATTTCTGTACCTGGAATTTGTTTCCTTGGAGTTACAGCTTGCCACAGCAGAGAAGATGTGCAATTATCCATCTCTTCTCTCAGCTTGGCTCCCACCCTTCAGCCTTGTTGGGTTCTTTTTGACCATTATCTGTTCCTCTGGATGGGAGCTTCTGTTGAAAACTGGCTTCAGTTGGCTATCATCCCTCACTCCCCTTTGCTCTTGTTGAATGCAAAAACTGGAGTTAGGGAAAATAGCCATTCCAAGGTTTTAGCAGAACACAAGGCACATTGAAACAAAATGAGCAAATAAACAAACAAAAAAACCCCAATCATACACACGAAAACACAGACAAACAAACAATCAAAAACACAAACAAAACCAAAACCAAAAATAAACAAAAACTCAACTAGCCTGATATAAGCACTCTCAGCAACCAATAGAGGAAGGGGAGGTCTTGGTGTCCATAGCCCAGCGGCTAGGGCACCAACCACACACACCAGAGCTGGTGGGTTCAAACCCAGGCCAGGGCCTGCCAAACAACAATGACAACCACAACCAAAAACCAGCCAAGTACTATGGTGGGTGCCTGAAGCTTCAGTCACCTGGGAGGCTGAAGCAAGAGAACCACTCAGTCCAAGAGAGTTGGAGGTTGCTGTGAGCTGCAATGCCACAGCAGTTCACCAATGGTGGTATAGTGAGACTCTGTCTAAAAAAAGGGGGGGGGGAAGCAGAGAAAAAAATAATAATTAAGAAAAAATTTTAATAATAACTCCTACAAGAAATAAAACAGGGAAAAAGGAAAAAGAATGAGCAAAGGGAAAAAAAGGCAACAATATGCTGTAGGGATTGACTTTAGTAAGAATATATTTATGTTGCAACATACTTTCAGGACACCAGGTGGTGCTATGAGTGGTTCCCAGGCTTATGCCTGTTTCCTGGCTTAAATTGCTCTTGGTGCCGTTTTACCTGCTTTGTGCCTAGACCCTGCCCAAGCGCTGATTCCACTGATCTCAAAAAATCTTCACAGGCAGATTTCACAAATTCTCCCTGCAATAGTTCCCCGTGAAGTGCGAGATATCCTAGGCCAGGTCTGAGTGTAGGATGACCATCTGCAGGTGAGACTCAAATCACTGCACCTGGCCCACGTGGAAAGGTGCCTGAGGTGACTGCCATCTCCCAAATTCCAAAACTATGGCATCTTTCTATCCAGGACCTTTCCTGTCTGAGTGTCTCTCCAGCATAACCAAGGTGGTGCCACACCAGACGGCACCTCACTCTGGCTGCCTAATTCCACTTGGATGTTCACACTTCACCAATCTTTCCACACAATACCTAGTTTCCCTATGAACTGAGAAAGGCAATCCATGGTGGGGCTGGTTGCCGCTGCTGCCACCCAAAGCCGCTGCAGCTGTGTGGCAGAACCATTCCTGGCAGTCTCTGCAGTTTGGGATTACACTCCAAGTCCAGCAATCCACCACCTTGCTGCACACCCCAAACTGCCACTCCACACCAATATTCTGCACTGGGAATGATCTAGCCCACTCACTCTCACCTGTTGTTCCAGGAGAGCTGAGCTAAAAGTCTTTCCCATCTGCCATCATGCTCCACCTCCAAAAGTACAAAGTCTTGAAAGAGGGGAGCTCTTCACCAGCTCATTGATAAGAAGTTTTGGGAGTATGTGATTAAACTATTCAAAATTATATTTTGGTGAGGATTATACACCTGTGATTATACTAAGAACTACTGCATGCACACTTTAAAGGTGTAAATTTTATGGTATCTGAATTCTATCTCAATGAAGTTATTTTAAGACAAAAAGAAAAATTGGCTCTTTTGCATATAGACATGAAGAAAATGGGGGAAACTAGAAATCTGCATAATTGGGAAAACTGATTATTTCTAGATATTAGAGATAAAATCAGAATGGTTCTGAGAGACAAAAGTTCATTAAGACTCATGTTTGCAGCCATGATTAGATTACAGTTTGATGCCTTCCCATCTATTTTTTTCAAATAGTGTCAAAGAAGTCACAATTGAGAAGAAAGATAAAGGGAAAGGAAGCAAATAAATAAGATAAGCATAAGAATTTTGTTTGGGAAAGACATCTAGGTATGGTTGCAACCACAAAGAACTGACTGGAGCAAATAGATGAGTCTACTGAGTTTTTTTATTCTTTCTTTTTTGAGACAGAGCCTCAAGCTGTGCACCTGGGTAGAGTGCTGTGACATCAAAGCTCACAGCAACCTCCAACTACTGGGCTCAAGTTGAGGCTCCTGCCTCAACTTCCCAGGTAGCTGTGACCACAGGTGCCCACCACAACGCCTGGCTATTTTTTGGTTGCAGCCATCATTGTTGTTTGGCAGGCCTGGGCTGGATTTGAATCCGCCATCTTTGGTGTATGTGGCTGGTGCCTTAGCCACTTGAGCCACAGGCACTGAGCCAGTCTACTGAGTTTTTGAGAATTCATATTGCCAAAGAAACCATAAGTTGGATCTCAAAACAACCAAACCAAACCAATCCAAACCTGTTTCCAAGAGCCCTAAATGACACTTGGCTTTAAAGTGAGCTGTGATGCTACCTAACCAAAAAGAGCAAGATCCACAATGCACACTTCAGGTTTTATCACAGAGAACAGAGTAGAAGGAATAATTTTACTAATGGTAGAAAAATGCACAACAAGGTAAAAAGGAGTTCCTTTTAGAGAGCAGACTCAATGTCTTATCAGGGAAACTCTATATCTTCTGGGGATGTTGGGGAAGAGTGTGACTTCACAAAGCCATTCTGGACTCCAGAATGGGGGCTAGTGTCTGCCATTTCCCACCATTTTTTCCCTTTTGCACACTGCAGCTTTTCTTTAGGTTTCCTGTGCCTGCACTGCCATTGGAAACTGGGTGACAGGGAAAAGTGGTACATTTGTTTATTTCCTAATCTTCTGAACCAACGGGAGTCATATGAACACATGATAGAATTTCGTACCATGTAGAGTCCCTAGATTTTTGAGATGGGTGGGGTTATGGAGTTTCTTCCTTGGGAAATTGTGTTCTGCTTATGAGACAAAAGGAGTGAATGAGTATTTGAGGACCAGGAGGGGTAGACTAAAGGAGAAGCTCAAAGAATCCACTCAAATCTGTGTGTTCTTTTCTTTTGGTTACACACAAAACTAATAAGCTAAATTTCTTGAATTTTTAGGATAGGTAGGGGTATGTGACCAAGTTATATGTAAGCCAATGAGAATGGAAGGGATGTATGCCATTTCTGGTTGCAAGTGGGTAAGTGCAGGGGTAGCTTCTCCATATTCATTCTATTTACCTGCTCTTGTGCCTAAATTCAGAAGTGGGCAAGGCACTAAATGATGGGGAGACCATGTGAGAGGAAGGACCTGGGTCTCTTTAGGACTGCATGGAGTAAAGATCTTGCTAACTCACATTGGACTTGCACATGTGTGAGTCACGATATAGGAGATATTTGTTATAGAAGCTAACCTATGCTGATCAAGAAATTAACAAAAGCATGATTGGAAGATATTTTTGTTTGGTTGGTTAATTTTTGTTTGATTAACAAACAAATTTTTGTTTGATGGTTAATTTTTGTTTGATTTTGGTGCTGGGAGAAACTGTTCACTATGACAGAAGATTTTATCTACCAATTAAACAAGAAAACCCTCAGGATAATAAGACTTTTAGGGTAAACATTTTTTCAAATAGACTATAATTTTAAAGAATGCAATCAGGTAAAAACATCATGATCAAAGTATCACTATTTCTTGAGTTATACCAAAGATCCATAGTTCCTTTCATTATTTCATTTTCTAACCTAAGAAAACTGTCTCATACTGCTGCAGGACAATTTGTTTTGTTTCCCAGTAACATAAAGAAGCAACATATCTTTCATATAAATATATGTACAGCTAAGGAAACAACAACCAAAGCAAATAGACAACCTTCAGAATGATTAAAGATATTTGCGTATTGTGAGTTGGACCAGAGACTGATAAATAGGATCTATAGAGAACTCAAATTAATCAACAACAACAAAAAAAATCCAACCATCCCATGTATCACTGGGCAAGAGACATGAATAGAATCTTCTCTAAAGAAAACAGATGAATGGTCAACAAACGTATGGAAAAATACTCATCATCCCTAATTATTAGAGAAATGCAAATCAAAACTACCTTGAGATACCATCTAACCCCTGTAAGAATGGCCCACATCACAAAATCTCAAAACTGCAGATGCTGGAATGGATGTGGAGAGAAAGGAACACTTTTATACTGTTGGTGGAACTGCAAACCAATACAACTTTTTTGGAAGAAAGTATGGAGAACCCTCAAAGATCTTAAACTAGACCTCTCATTTGATCCTGCAATACCATTACTATGCATCTACCTAGAAGAAAAAAAATTCTTTTGTCATAGGGATATTTTTTATTGCAGGTCAATTTACAATGGCCAAACAGCAGAAACAACCTGAATGCCCACCAACCCAGGAATGGATTAACAAGCTGTGGTATATGTATACCATGGCGTACTCTTCAGCCACTAAAAAATATGGAGACTTTATATCTTTTGTATTAACTTGGATGGAAGTGGAACACATTCTTAGTAAAGCTTCGTAAGAATGGAGAAGCAAGAATCCAATGTACTCAATTCTAATATGAAGGCAGTAGATGAGCTAATACAAGGGGTGAGATAGGGAAATGAGGGAGTGGGGAAAGGGGAGGAAGGAGAGGGGTGGGGGATATGGTATATGGCACACCTCTTGGGGTAGGACACAATTATAAGTGGAACTTTATCTAACAAATGAAATCAGTGTAACCTAATTCTTTGTACCCTCAATGAATCCCAAACAATTATATATATATATATATATATATATACACACACACACACACATCCATATAAAAACACTGTTCATAATTCTATCTCCTTTCATTTCACCTCAATTTTTCTGATACCCTAGGAAGATGAGCAGGGATGGGTTTCACATTTCACTTCCTGTGGTTCACACTTCACCACACATGAAAGGAACAGTTTCTAACGTGGATCAGCTTTTGTGTTATTCTGTGAGGACTCCAGATCTTGTGTGTGTGTGTGTGTGTGTGTGTGTGTGTTTGGATGAGGGGTGGAGTAGGGAGTGAAATGTATCCCTCTAGGACACTATAAATGCCCCTGAAAGCACAGTAAACCCTCCACTTCCCCTTTTTGGCCCAGAGTGGGTGCTCTGAGACTGAAAAAGACTGAGATAAAAGGAGGAGTGAGTGAGTGAGTCTTTGGGTGCATTAGAAACCTGAGTTGTGGGTATTGGGAAGAAATGAGTGAGAAGGAATAGTTCCACATATGTAGGAACAACATTTCTTGAAATAAATGGGAATCAGCTCCATAGATCAGCAATCTGGAAGCCAGATTTCAGAGCAGGGCACTTAGGGTAAGCAAGTCAGAGTCAGCTTGGACAGGTGCTAACTAAATGCTGGCATGACTTGCTGAGTTGTAAGACAACAGCTCAGCTTCAGCCATGGATGCCAAAAGCATTCTCTGAATGGTACTGCACAACCTCCCATTGGAAACCCAGGTATGCTTGGTAGGGAGCAGCTCCCCATCCACCTGGTGCAAAAATCAGATTCTTTCTGGACCAAAGCCCTTCTTCACCAAATTTTTGCACAGCTCTTGCATCATATGGGAGAGGAATGAAGTTGTAGAGTCAATGAGACACACAGACAGGAGTAGAACTGAAAGTGCATTTAATATGAGGGAGCTTAGAGCTTAATGGAGCTGAATCTCTTGTTTCTACCTCAAGTCCCTCTTCAGATGAGTTCTGAGAAGCTGAAAAATAGCTCTTATGCTAAGACCTTCAATTTAATTCAGAAGCTCAGAGTATATATAAAGGAAAGCTTCACAGCACTTGTTTTGGGGTGACAACATCCTAATTTCAAGGTCAACAGGGAGATGGGACTCATAAACAGAGCAGGATGTGGGCTCAGCATCTGGTGCTCAGCTCCTCAGGGCTGGGCTGTGGACCACGTTACTTCTGCTTGGTCTTCTGCTGGGCCAGTGCTGGAGTGACCGTTGAGGGGCAGGGTTCTGGTACCTTGGGGTGGCAGGGCTCAGGCACCTTGGGGTGGCAAGGCTCAGGGACCTTGGGGTGGCAGGGCTCAGGGACCTTGGGGTGGCAAGGCTCAGGGACCTTGGGGTGGCAGGGCTCTGGCATCTTGGGGTGGCAGGGCTCCTGGGGTGGAGGCTGGCAAGGCTGTTTCACCTGCTGCTGCTGAAGCTGAGGGGGTGGGGTACAGGGCTGCTTCTGCTGCTGGGAACTCATGCTTCAACAGTGGCTGGTGCTAGAAACAAAATGGATCAATTAAACAGGGAATGACAATGTCACTTTAGGTCTCTTATAAAGCAAATGCTCTTTGTCCCTTTCCCTCAAAGAATACTTTGATAATTTCTGAACCTTTGAAGGGGATGAACTTAAAGGTACTTTGCTCTGCTCCACTTGAGCTGGGCGTCTCTTGGCACTCTACACATCTTAGAGCCCAATTAGCAACACGGCACAGCAATAGGCTCCTAGTAGGAATATGAAACTTGCAATATCGGATCATGAGGAATGTGATGTTATTTGGGTAAAAGAACCCAACGAAACAATTCCTTCAATCAACTAACTTATTTCTGCTAAAAAGCATGGCTACCACCAAAAGGATAACCCAGACCTCTTTAGATGCCCAAATGATCATACTTCTAAGCTGGCTCCTGTGCTTTTCTCATTTCTGTCTATTTAGGTAGTACCAACTACCACAGATCCCTTCATGTGGTCCTCTTGGTGGCTTTTCTAGAGCAAGATTTCAGAAATCTTCTCTGTCCCCCCAAACATTTGCCTTATCACCTGGCATTGATAACTTCTTATATTACATTTTAACCCTCATTCTCCTGCATAAATTGTATTTTTATGGAATAAATTTCCTACTGCCTGAATTATTTCTTCATAACCAAAGTGCCCAATGTGGTAAATTATCACAAAATAATTTGTTGAAAGAATAAAATTGTCTGCATTCAAATTATGAATAAAAAGCAATTACAATGTCAGTAAAAGTGCTATGGACCTTGGTTCTTATCTGATGCTAACTTACTCGGAATCTTTGCACAAGCCTGTCCTTTCTTACCAACACAGGAGACCAATAATATCACATGACTGTTCAAGCCCACACCATGATTCCTAGAGGTTATAATTCCAATAGTCTGTATGGCTATGACTGAATTTCGATAAGGAGGGAAAAAAGACACTAAGAATGTCAACAAGGCTGTCATAAAAATCAAATACCTAGAATGGAAGGTAAAAGGTTCCCAGTAAAGAGACTCACCTGGTGTGGAGAGACGGACAGGCTGTGTCACTCAGATCTTGTGTGGTGTTCTCAGGCTCCTGGCTTTTTATGCAGAGAATAGCCCTGCCTCCAGGAAATGGGACATTTGGGGGCTGCTATGTCTTCCTTACCTGTCAGACATGATTCACCCCTCTTCTCTCATCCACCTGTTGACTCATCTTTTGTGATGAAGCTACCTCCTTGACTTTTTTTTTTCTTTTTTCTTTTGGCATTTTCTGTCTCACAAGGATGTCACCTGGGCCCTATCCCTAGTGAGCAACCTATGTAACTATGTGTAATGTTTATAGAGAGGGTGGTATGGTCTAAAAGAGTGAGGAGGAAGAAGTTTTAGGGCTGCTGGAACCAGAAACAGGCTTGTTTTTCTGGAATGCCCTAATCCTTAGCACAGGGAGGTTTGTCAAACTTCTTAATATTGAAGTAGATATGGAGATACATAGTATGTGTTCCCACTTCTACTAGGAGGTCAAGGACATGGTATCCTGAATTGTTCCAGGAAAAAAGCAATAATTCTGTTCATCCATTGCTCAATATACTGAGGCTTGGAAGGCAAAAGGAGAATGAAGGCAAAAATGATTCTTTTCTCTCTATAAGGCCTCTGTCTGTGAAAAGACTCAGAGTCAACAGAGGAAGGGCAGGGAGATATCAACCAGTGAAGACCAGTGCCGAGCAGCAAAACTCTGGGAAGATGGTCAGTTTTGGCGGCTCTGGAGCAACCTGGCCCTTCTAGCCCACTCACTTATCCTGTCTAATGTGACAGCAGACCCTGAAGACCTGTCTCTCATGGAGCTCTCTTCTTTGTGGTTAAAACAGGAAAAAGAGAGCTGGGATTCCCTGTGCCCTTAAGCCATAGCTCACTCTGCTCAAGATAAGATGAAGCTGAGGTCACTTAATCCAGGCATGTCTATAATATACAACCCTTCAAACTGAAGTTTTTGGATGGCCCTTCCCTTATTATTTTGCTCACTTAAATGTTTGTGGAGTACCTGCTGGTTCCACAGCTATGTCATCTCCCACTCTTTCCCCAGCCATTGTTCTTCCTCTATCTCCACATGGTACCTGGGGGTTAGTAGATGCTCAGAGAATTGACAATTACAGAGTAAGTAGATGGGTGGGTGGATGGATGGATGGATAGGTAGAAGGATGGTGTTATTTGTCAAGAGATACCAGAGGCCACTTTGAGAACTACCAAGAGCTTTCTTATAAGGGAAGTACTTCCCTATGACAAGCTAACACTATGAACTGAGAAGAGAGGTAAGGGCCTAGCTAGAGCCAGATGCTTGTTACTTTCCCTACCTATCTCTTTTTCTCCCTGCTAGAGTTTAAGCAGTCACCTCCCTTTGAGCTGGGACCACTGATGCTGCCATGTCTAGGTTTAAGGTCTCTTACAAGCATGTTCTCAACCCCTTTCCCTGTGAACCCTACAAGAGGAATTCCAAGTGTGCTTTGTTGCTAACATGGTAGGATTCTCAGACCTAAGGCAACCTTCCTGCTCCCAATTCCTCCCTTCCACCACAGTAAGGGCCTTGCTGAGTAGAACCTCAGCTTTGAGGCTGGGTGCCTGCCTTGTGGCCCTTTTCATGTAGGCCCAGATAAGCTGTGCGCAGAAGCTCTTGACAAAGCTTCTCTACAGGATCCTTCTGTGTGCACCTCTCTTCAAAAGTCCCAGGATTTTATGACACCACTGTGCTGTGCAACAGGGGAACACAGCGTGCTCCTGTCTATACAACTATGAAGTTTAAAATTAAAGCACGTGTGCCCAGACTTGACAAATGGGGGAGTGAGTGAAGGGGAGTGAAAGACTGCTGTGTATAACACTTCCTGCCCTTATTCCCAGGTCAAAGAGTTCTGAAACCATTTTATAAAGATCCTTAAGAAGTCCCATGGGCTTGACCATCAGTTGTTCTTGGTAATGTGCAAAAAGACAATGCCTCCTGGAATGGACATACCTTCCTTCTCAGATCCCCCTTGTCCATTATTCTACTTCCCCAAGACCACATTTCCCAAATAAACTTCCTGTCCATGAGGCTTTAGTGTCAGGCACAACTTACTGGATAAATGCGGTTAAGATAACCAGGAATCAGATATATAAACACTATACAATCAGAAGATGGGAATCAAGGCCCAGAGCACAGTCAGTGCAAGAAATTCAAAAAATTCCTTCTTTGGAGACTCTGGAAAGATGGATGTGGCTGAGGATGATCTTTGCTCAGCTTATTCCTGGAATGTTGCATACTAGAAATTTCAAGAAAGAAGGCCTTCTCTGTTTAACCTTATCCTAGAGAGAGCAGAGGCTGAAGCTTGGTGAAGATGCCATCTCTCTCCATGACAGGCTTTGAAGGGACTTTGATGGGGGTGCCATGAGAGACAGGTTCCATTTTTCTTTGCAACTTCAGAGGTTGTTCTTATTTTGAGGAACATGCTTCTGGTGGCCAGATGACGGTGGCTTCAAAGAGTAGGTCTTGCGTAGACATGGTGTAGGTGGCTACTAGGGAGGTAGTCACTGAGGAGAGATTGTGTAGCGGTGGTTAATAGAGGGTCTACTTCAGGGCTAAAGGGAATAGTTTATCTTATATGGTAGGGTAGTACTTGTCTAGCTTGTGAAGATATATTTTTAGCTCTTAAAACCATTATGGCATAGGGTTGCTTCCCTTCCCTTCCTATTTAACATTTTTCCTTACAGAAATTTTTATTTTACTATAAATATTTTTCCTCTGTATGGTATTATTTGAAGAAAATGCATCTTTTCTTAGGTAGAAAAAAACATTGTATAAATTAAGGAAAAACATTAAGGAAGACAGACTAAACTTTTGAAATTGTAATCACAATAATTATTTTTTTTATCTATAATGAAGTTTATTTTAACTAAACAGCTTCTGGTAATGAAGTAAATGCTTCTTGGGGACAATGACCAAGTTCAGTTCACTGTTCTTTGAAGGCAACATGGAGGAATTCTTTCTCAAATGAAGAGAATTCTGTTCTCTTCATTTTAATGCCATCTACCTAACTTTCTTCTCCATGTATGTACATTTAAAAAAAATGCACCATAAAACAAAGCAAAGTCATATTACACAATATCTTAATCTTCTCCCTACCACATGAGAAAAAGCACAAAACATCATATATTCTTCTTTCTTTCAGTTTCAAAACATAATCTCATTATTCCAGCATAGACATGAATACCAAGAACTCATGCTCAACCATGTGCGAGATTGCAGCTCTGCGTGGAGGGAAGTGGAATATCCCAAGATTGGGCAGGATCAGTTATTTCTTAAGCTAAGTATGAGTCATCTGAAATGACAAGTCAGGAGCTTCTGGTGGTGACATGTCCTGGAACCTCCCTACTGAAGTATGTACTCTGCACTGGAGGACCTGCTCAACATTGCAGTTAGAATGGATTGCTGATGGCAACGGAAAAACCTGAGGATTTTTCAGATGTAGAAAAAAGGAACTTCAATTCATTCATTCCAGTCACTACCAAATGCCTATAATATGTCAAATCATGTTCTGGACTTTTGGGATTTCTGACCCTTGAGGAGTTCACACATTATAGGGGCAGATGAAAATAAATAATAAAGAACTGTGATGCCTGTGTGAATTATATATTGAAGGCTATGGAAAAAGGAATAGTGCTGTAAGCAATTGGGAGCACCAAAGAGGTGCGACTGGTGGTGGTCATGAGCCCTCTTTGAGAAGGTGACATTTGAAAGTACACCAAGGAAGTGATCAGCTATCTGGATTTCTGTGAGAAGAGAGTTCCAAGTCAAGAGAATGTCCAGTGCAGATGTTCTGAGCCTGGGGCCTGCCTGAGATGTTCCGGAGACACTGCAGCTGGGTGGAAGAGTAGGTGGGAAAGGGGTGGGGGCTAAAGAACAAGTTTGCTCTCTGTATTTGCTCCCTGCTATTTACTATCTGTAGGACAAGATGGATCTTGCTTCTTCCACCCACCCTTGAAAGCACTTCAGTGTCCTGAAACAGCTCAGAACATAATGTACTAAGGAAGTCTCTGCAGGTGCCAAAATGTTACATTCCTTGGAGTTTCTTGCTTTTGAGAATTTCTGTTCTACAAGGGGATGGTTATCGATGAATGAATGGATTGATGTTGTATACAAGAGTTTTTTGAGGACAGAGAGTTTACCTACCAAGAAAATACTCTTTCAGCAGACTTTAGTTCTTCACAATACAGAATTTTGATTTAAAAAAATCATTTTATACAGGTGAATCTTTCTAAGAGTAGAATGTGAACGTTTTAAAGCAATAACTGAGAAAATGACATGAAGGCTGTGTTGACCAGTTTGATGGAAGTATTTCAGAATGCATGTGAAAACCCCACACTGTACCCCAGACGTGCATTAATGTACATAGTTAACATTCAATTAAAAAAAATCATTTTATAAAATTATGTTAAATATTACAGTATAGGTTTTTGAGGTTATTATAAAAGGAATGCTGGTATGAGAGTAACTGAATATTATAGAAAATTATACTAATGTCCTCTTTGTTAATAGTCATATGACACATGTCTTATCTTTTCGTTACATAGGACCCAATAAAGGTCCTCAGTGGTTTCCTACCCAAAATCCTGGCTTGTAACTCACTATAGTTCTTTTCTTTGGTGTCTTAGCCAAAAAACTTTCCTCCCTTCATGTAGTGACAATGTGACAATATTGGCTTTGCATGTATTTGAAATCAAGGGCTCCTGGCATTACTGGCATTTGGATACCTCTGTTATTCCTTAGCACCTCCCAAAAGTTATGCTAAAGGACATATTCTAAAACTTGCAGTAAAATTGTTACCTGTTATTTCAAAAAGCAAACTATTTGTCCAGTAATCCTGTAGTCATTGAAAAGATGAAGAGATTTGGCAAGCACTGGTTACTACTGGCTTTCTTTGACATTTTCATTAAGAAAATGGACAATTTTAAAGGAGAATGAAGAGGAACAGAGTACGAAAACTTGATGGGAATTGGCTACTTCTAAATTACAAGGCAAAGAGACAAGACCAAGAACAACAAAGACCCATTAGGAATAATCTTTGCTGTCTCAGGGCCCGTAGCTCAGTGGTTAGGGTGCTGGCCACATGCATCAGGGCTGGCAGGTTCAAATCCAGCCAGGGCCTGCTAAACAAGAATGACAACAATAACAAAAAAATAGCCAGGTATTGTGACAAGTGCCTGTAGTCCCAGCTTCTTGGGTGGTTGATGCAAGAGAATCGCTTAAGTCTAAGAGATTGAGGTTGCTGTGAGCTGTGACACCACAGCACTCTACCCAGGGCAACATAATGAAACTCTGTCTCAAAACAAACAAACAAACAAAAAAAAACCCAAACGAGGTTAAGATGTAGTGTTTCTATCTGTGTTGTTTTGAGGGCACTGGGCAGCAGCAATACCCTCAAGACAGAGAGAAATGGAGCCAAAAGAGCAAAGAAACGAGCTTTGCTTGAGAATTAGGTCAAGGAAAAGAACTTTGGGCAGAGTTATCATCAAGGGAGTTGAGTGGAGGCAAATTGGGAGACTGCTAAATTTGTGATGACACTGTTTTGCCTAAAAAAACATAAACTCATTCAAAGTCCATAAGTGGTGTTGGAACAGCAAGAGCAGCTGGAATTGCACTGTCCCAGAAGAGGACACACAATCCACTTCAGGGGAGGCTAATGAGAGATGAACTGCACCCAGAGGGTAAGTGCCTTCCAGACAGTGTAGCCAATGTTCTATCAAAGAATTTCCATCACCTCTGATAAAAAGGTGAACTTCAGTGTGTCTGCTCAGAGGTATTTCAGCATTCCTATAGATCAGATACTGGATATCTCCCTTAATTCTGTTTTCCCTAGGGAAGTTTCTACTGAGGTTATCCAGTCTCTGTTCCACCACTGCAACCTGGATTATGGCAGTGGATGGATCTTTTTACTGCGTAGTTTGCTGGACCAAGAATAGCCATATGGCAAGGACATGATGGAGAGGACTATAGGTCACACAGAAATCCTGGACTCTGAAGTGGACACTGGGCCTTGAATTGTCTCTCTTGGAGAAGAGGTAAATGTGTCCATGTGTAGAAAGAAGAAAGAAAATAAACACTTGGCAGCCAAGGTTGGACTATGATAGAACTGTGAGAACTTATCAACATTCTATTTTCTTCTATTTCAGGGCACACAGCCATGTATAGTTGGGTGGCTTACAGTTAATGCATCACTGGAAACACAGACTGTCACCTCTCTATCCGGGGAGGTAAGAGATTGTATGCTTCCTTCCCACTTCTTTCTCTGTGTACAGTAGATGACAGTGGAAGGAGTGCCTGCTGAAGACCATGAGTCATGAAACAGAAGGAATCTGAGTCCTGGGAGACCCACAGTAATTATGGCTTACAAAAAGATAGAATACTATGGTATGAAACACAGACATTTGGGGCATTTTTGTCACAGAAGATAACCTATCCTGACAAGTACACAATATGAAGAGCAAGTTTTGTTTGATTATTATTATTTCTTTGTTTTACTGGTAAGAACATTGCTTACTTGAATGTAGCAAAAATATTAAATAAATAAAAATAGTTATGTGCACTATAGTTTGAAGAGTTTTCAAATATGGTTTTCATTTTTAAGTGTAATATATCCAGGTTGAAAATGACATGACAAAAGTATCATTATTAGCTGATCTATAACAAAATGCTCACAAACCTCTTTTATTTTTTAAAAATTGTAATAAGTATATGAATTTTAAAAGTAATTTTAGAAAAATAAAACTACAACTTATATTTCATAAAAATAGAGACTAAAATGCTGTTGCTAATTAAATCTTATGTCTCATGGCTCTAGAAAACTCTACATTTCTTACAAATTTTTTGGTATGAAAGTTGTATGGGATCTTCTGTTTTTAAACCCCTATTGCCTCCATAAAATTTATACCAGAAAGGACAGCACACCACTTGGGAGACTCTTTGTTAGATTAGGGAGAGGTAACCTGTCCTTGAGTTGTTCCTAATCTTCTGAAAGACACTGGACACCTCTTTATAGGGGGTTTTCAGGTACAGACAGGAAAGTGCAGGAGTTTTGCTATGATGAGAACCTCTGCCTTAGATGTAGAGGGAGGATAATGAGGTTTATGAAAGGATCAGGCTCAGGGTATTCCCAAAGGATAGGAGAGATCTGGGATTGAAGTATGTAGTGTATATACTGTCCTCAAATCCATTGCACTACTGGGTGAAGGCATAAACCACTCAACATCTCACTAGACATTAAATGTGCTCCTACCACTTGGAAGGCAGTCGGCTGGGCCTAGAGCCTTCAGAGAAGTTCTGAGAAAGGCAGAGAAGGTGCATGATTTTTGAAGCTAGATGTGGATCCAGGAATCTTGGGTGCGATGAACACATCGTGTGGGCTGAGTGGTTAGGTGTGGGATGAGAGTTGTCTCGTCAAATTGCCCAAATTGGCCAACTGGTTATTGGGAAGTATGTAATATGACAGATGTGGCATAGGAGATGAATATAGAGCATAGAAGAGAACAGACAGAAGAGAGGAGGCAGAATTGAGAAAATTAAGTTGGCTGCAAAGAATGGATTAAGAAAATGGTTGACTCAAGCCAACCATGAAATTATTCTCAGTCAGAAAGATGGAGGTGCGGGGAATTCCCTTAAAAATCAATTTTTAATCTAAACCAGAAAGAACTTTTTTTCCCAGAAATTTTAGAGGTCATAGCTTCAGTAGGAAGAATGTAAAGGTATAGAAAACAAGGAAGAATGACAAAAAGAAACCAAATGCGCATTTCTTTATCTATACAAGGCGAGATGAGCAGTCAGGCTGTGGACCTGACATTTGCCAACCAGTGCAGTTTGGATTTCAAGTTCTTTATACAATAAGAGTAGTACTCTGCTGTCTAAGTGGCTATCTCAGTAGGAGACAATGGATGTGAGGGAGATCTGGCTGTGACACCTGTCACCCCATTGATTGCCAGGGTTGATTCGGCTGATCTGGCTGGCTAGGCGGGTGTCCCCTTCCTCCCTCACCACTCCAGGTGCATCCCTCCCAAAGCTGTGCACTTGGTCCAAGAGAACGACCTTCCCCAATAGAGGAGGACCATTCTTTGGTCTAGGGTCTAGTAGCTGCGCTCCCCTGCTAGAACCTCCAAATAAGCTCTCAGTAGGGGACAATTCTATCAAGTCACAAAGGAGAAGAGATGAGGGAAAAGAAGAAGCTGAGATAAGAAGGGGTCAACTCTTCACTTCACACTTAACTAGCCTCACTTGTCAAAGTCAGTATGGGTCAGGAATTGGGACAGAGGTGTGTGGGGAGGAGGGACACCAGGAGCTACCTCAACAAAGAAGTGGGGTCCCTGCCCTGGTCTGCTCACATGAGACCTGCCCACACCCTCGGGAAGGTCTAGCTCAGTGACCTTTTGAATGACTTTTGGTTTTTTTTTTTGTTGTTCTTTGAATTTATAAGAAAAGTTACAAAAATGAAATAACATCATGTAATACATAATGTGGAAAACATAAAGCTCTTAAAAATGAACATGAACATACTCACACAACAGTCAGAAATAACCACTATTTATATTTTGCTGCATTTAGTGTCAGGAGTTGTTTTTTTTTTAATTAAATGATAGCTGTATACATTAATGCAAACATGGGGTACAGTGTAGTGTTTTCACACACATTTTGACATACTTTCATCAAGCTGGTTCACATAAATTTCATGTTATTTGCATAGTCAGGAGTTTTTATCTTCCATAAAC
>CAUYTI010129760.1:0-24923 GCA_963575145.1 Galago senegalensis
GGGCGCCTGTAGTCCCAGCTACTTGGGAGGCTGAGGCAGGAGACTCGCTTGAGCCCAGGAGTTGGAGGTTGCTGTGAGCATGATGCCATGGCACTCTACCCAGGGGGATAGCTTGAGGCTCCGTCTCAAAAAATAAAATAAAATAAAATAAAATAAAATAAAATAAAATAAAATAAAATGGATGTTGAACTTTATTGAATGCTTTTTCTTGCATCTATTGAGAGGATCACATGGTGTTCGTTTTTGCTTCTGTTGATATAGTAAATTATGTTTATGGATTTGCGTATGTTAAACCAGCCTTGCATCCCTGGGATGAAACCTACTTGATCATGATATATGACTTTCTTAATGAGAAGTTATAGTCTATTGGCTAGAATTTTGTTGAGAATTTTTGCATTTATATTCATTAGTGAAATTGGCTGAAGTTCTCCTTTTTAGTTAGATCATTTCCTGGTTTTGGTATCAGGGTAAAGTTTGGTTCATAGAACGTGTTGAGGAAGATTTCTTCCTCCTCAATTTTTTGGAATAATTTCTGCAGTGTGGATATAAGCTTTTCTTTGAAGGTTTAATAGAACTCTGGTGTGAAGCCTGCTGGACCATGGCATTCTTTTGTTTGAAGATTTTTTTTTTTATTGTTTCTTTGAACTCAGTGCTTGAAATTGGTCTGTTCAGGATATCTGTTTCTTCCTGGCTAAGTGTAGGGAGAGGGTGTGATTTCAAATGTTGATCCATTTTCTTCACATTGTCATATTTTTGGGCATAGAGTTTCTTGTAGTATTCAGAAATAATCTCATGTGTTTCTGTGGAATCTGGTATGATTTCCATATTATCATTTCTGCTTGAGGTTACTAGAGATTTTACTTTTCTGTGTCTAGTTAGTCTGGCCAAAGGTTTATCTATTTTATTAAAAAATCCAACTTTTTATTTCATTAATTTTCTGAATGATTCCTTTGTTTTCAATTTCATTAATCTCTGATTTAATTTTTGATATTTCTTTTCTTCTTCTGGGTTTAGGATTGGATTGTTCTTCTTTCTCCAATTCCCTAAGATGGTTTGTGAGTTGTGCTCTCTTTCTGTTTTTTGGATGTAGCATCTAAAGCGATAAATTTTTGTGTCAGGGCTGCTTTTGCTATATCCCACAGGTTTTGTTAACATGTGTCTTCATTGTTGTTATGCTAAAAGAAGTTAAAGATTTCCTGTTTTATCTCTTCCTGTGCCCAACTATCATTCAGCATAAGGTTGTTTAATGTACATGCCTTTGTGTTGGGTTGAATGTTTTTGTTGGACTTCAGTTCTACCTTTACTGCCTTGTAGTCTGAGAAGATACAAGGTAAAATTTCAATTCTTTTGATTGTGTTGATGTTTGTTTTGTGTCCTAGTATATGATCAATTTTGGAGAATGTTCTGTGGGCCAATGAGAAGAACATATACTCTTTAGCTTTGAGATGGAGTATTCTATATACGCCTATCAAGCACAGCTGTTCTAGGGTTATATTTAAGTCTCTTGTATCTTTGTTTAGTTTCTGTTTAGAGGATCTGTCCAGCTCTGTAAAAGGAGTGTTAAAGTCCTTTTATGGTGTTATGGGATATCCTAATGTTTGGACTAATTAAGGTCTGTTTCGGGAATCTGGGCGCATTTAAGTTGGGTACATAAATATTTAGAATTGAAATGTCTTCTTTTTGTATTTTTCCCTCTACCAATATGAAGTGTCCATCTTTGTCTTTTTTGACTTTAGTTGTTTTAAGTCCACTTGTATCTGAAAATAAGATTGCAAGTCCTCTTTTTTCTGAATTCTGTTTGCCTAAAAAAATGTCTTCTATCCCTTAACTCCGAGTTTTAATTTGTCCTTGAGTCTAAGTGTGTTTCCTGAAGACAGCAAATTGATGACTTGTGTTTTTTTATCCAATCAGGCAGTCTGTGCCTCTTCAGTGGGGAATTCAAACTATTAAAATTTATTAAAAGAATTGGTAAGTTTGGTGGCATTCTAGTCATCTTATTTTGTGAAAGTCCATTGCTTAGTTTCATCTTTTGCATCATTGTGGAAGCTAGGTTTTGTTCTTTTGTTTCTGGGTGCTTACTTTGCTGGCGGTCCATGTGTAGAACAGGTTGAAGTTATTTCCCATAGAGCTGGTCTTGTTGTGGCAAACTTCATCAGTGTTTGCATATCAATAAAAATTTGATTTCTCTGTCAATTTTAAAGCTTAGCTTAGCAGGATATAGAATTCTGGGCTGGAAATTGTTTTGTTTAAGTACATTAATGGTAGATGACCTTTGTCTTGAAAAGTTTAATTTGGGAAGTCTGTAGTAACCCTGATTGATTTGCCCAAGTACGTCAATTGATGCTTACTTCTTTTATCTTGACTTTGGACACATTTATCCCAATGTGTCTTGGAGAACCTCTATTTGAGTTGAGATGATCTGGGGTCTGATATTCCTCTGAAAGGAATGTGTCAGAATCTTTGGTGATAGTTGGGAAATTTTCATTTGTAATATTCTTTAGTATGGTTTCCATTCCTCTGGGGAGTGCTTCTTCCCTGCTGGGATACCTATAACTCATATATTTGAACACTTCATAAAGTACCATAATTCTGTCAGTGAACATTCTGCTTTCTTTCCTTTTTTCTGCATCTTTAACTATCTGAGTTAGCTCAAAAACTTTGTCCTCAAAGGGAACCTCTGAGATTCTTTCTTCTGCATGATCTAATCTGTTATTGATACTTTCTACTACATCTTTAAGTTCCCTAATTGACTGCTTCAGTTCCTTAAGCTCTTCTATATCCTTTCTATATTCTTCATATCATTCGATTTGTTTCTATTTTTGGATTTCCTTTTAGTTATTTTCCACTTTCTTAGCAATTTCCTTCATTGTTTTTATCATCCATATTTTAAATTTCCCTTCTGAAATTTCTAACATTTTTTTGTAAGTGGAATCCTCTGCAGTAGCTACCTCACGGTCCCTTGGGGGGTTGCTCTGACTGGTTTTTGATGTTGCTAGGATTTTACTGGTGATTCTTTCTCATGAATGTCTTCATTTGTCTATTTCCTTGCCCTAATTTTCCTTTCATTTCCTCTTGCTCCCTAAGTTACCATGCCTCTGGCCTAAGGCTTCTATGAGTCCTTTTGGTACAAGACTAAATGGATGAGAAGATTGAAGAGCAAGAAGGGAAAAAAGATTTATAAAAAAGAGAAAGGAGAAGGGGTGAGCAAAATGGAATATTGACAAAAAGAAGAGAGGCACAGAAAGAGGGAGACAGTAGTAATAAAGGCATAGAGTAGGCTACTTTGACCCACACCTTAAAACCCTCCAACGTCTAGGGGTACTCATTTGGGTGGTTCCCTTGATGTCTGAAGCTCTTTGCCAGCCTGTGCAGGAAAAGTACCCCACCTCCATCAAAGAGAAGAAAAACAAAAATACTATAAATCAAACCAAAACAAACAAAAAACCTTACAGGATAAAATTAGGGGGAAAAACAAAGAATGGGGCAGGAAAACTAGCAAAAACGAAGTTCTTATTATTAAAGAAGGCAACAAGGAAAAATATTTACACTAGAAACATGAAAAAAAAGAAAAATCCTATGGGGGAAAGTTGAAAGAAAAAAAAAGAAAAGAAAAAAATAAAGCAGTATATATGTCTTGCTGAATGTTGCCTGGGCAACAGGTGATCTTCTAGGGTATAAGATGCTAATCACAATGCTGATACAGCTGTATAACATGGAGACTGGAGGCCTCTGCTAACTTCTTTGCCCTCAAACCCTGGAGGGTTGAAAGCCTGAATCTCTCTATAGCCTGCTTAAAAGACATACCTTGACCTTTCCAAACCATGACTGTTCACTAAGCAGAGGCTTTCCCAGGAGAGCATGTATCACTGGGCTTTCTCTTGAAGTGGCTGCCTGCTTATTAGGTACACCAAATCTAGCTGAGGCTGCGAGGCAGATCTCCTACTGCCAAACAATGAAATCTCTGCTCTTCCCTGTGTCTCAGTGCCAGCCTCTAGGCACTGTACAAAATCACTTGATCACTCATCTAAGTTTTCGCAGCATGGACTTTACTCTGGGACTCTGAGAGGTGAGCCTGTAGGGAAGCTCTCTCAAGATTGTTGCATGGGGCCCACAGCCAAACAATGAAACTCTGTTCCAGCCCAGCAGTTCAGTCCCAGACTCCGGACACCACTCAAAGTCACTTGCTCAATCGCCAAAGGTCTCTCAAGGTAACTCAGCCAGTGCCCAAGTCCAAAAAAACAAAACAACCATCAGGGAAGCCCTTCCCTGTTTGCAATCTCACTGCTGCTGTAGTTATACTGCTGTTGTTCGGCCTCAGACCAAACGTAAACACAACACTTGCCAATTCTCCACTGCTTTTGTCCTCTTCCTGGGGTCCACAAGTCTCCCACTGCCTCCCTACACCCTCAAAGGGATTTTTCTGGGGAAAACCCACAAGCCAACGGTGCCTGGAGTCTTCTCTCTCCAGTCTCACTGTGCCCTGTTGCAATGAAGCTGTACTCTGCCACCATTTTGCTCCACCTCTCAAAAGTAGTATTTTTATAAGGGCTGAGCAATATCTGGGATATGATAAATTACATGCAGTGTACTGCCACCTCTGGTTTTCTACTGGCAGAAATTAGAGGCAGCCAGAGGAGAAGGAAAGGTAGCTCCTATTGTGTTCATCTATAAACTATGGCACCACCAATCAAAAACTATTCATTCCTCTCTCTCCAGTTATTATGCATTGCTTCTTTTTACTTATTGTCCTCTAAGTTCATTTTAAATCGGTTTCTCCTTTATATAAACTAAAATTTAAGGTCCTGTGAACAATTAATCCTAGCCTCCTTCCTCATTCAGTTCAGACAAGTGGTTATTGAACACTTTCTTCAGTATCTTGAGCATTAGGAATCCAAAGATAAATAAGAGATCAGAGTCTACCAAAGGAAAAGATGATAAGAGTAAATAGACAAAGTGCTTGGAGAGCACTGAGAAATGAATGATTTATTCCATCCGGGACCTGTAGAGGCCTTCTAGGAGCGGTGACATTTGAGTTCAGTCTTAAGGTATGTAGGGATGTTCAGGTAAAGAAATTTAAAAAGAAACTCAAAATGAGGTGAAAAGACTTCTTGAGATTTAACACATTAGTGGCTAACATTCAAGTTCAGAATTGCACACCAAGGACCTACAGTGTTCCAGACACAGGGATACAAGAACATTAAATACAGGACATGTTTTTGCTCTTAAGGAGCTCATGGTTTTCCTGAAAACTAGTTTTCACTATGGAAAACCAGGTTCAGTCAGAGCAAGATTTTATTCAAAGACAGGGTGAAGAAAAGTTTATAACAGGGTAGTATATAGAGAAGAAAGCATAGGTTAGTGATCCCAAATTGAAATTTTCAAGGGCAGGAAGGAAGGCTACAGATACCTCAGAAAAAAGGTAATAAAACTAGACAAAAGTCTATTGAAAGGAGGATAGAACAAGCAGCAAACCAATTTGGGCTGAAATGAACCTAAAATCCTTTGCTCTACCCAGTGTCTGATATTCTTAGAACTTTTTATTCTGAGAGACATGTTATAAAACATACTTTACAAAACATGTGACTAAGTAATTTGCCTAAGGTTACTCACAAGTGTGAGAACTAAGGTCTTTCTGATTCAAAATCCATCTTCTTCCCAGTACCAAACTACCCTTCAGTTTCTCCCAAAGGCTCATTGTTCAACTGGCTTGTCTATACCCTCATCATTACACTGTTCTCAGCAAAAATCATAAATGTAGCATTAAAAGTTTACTCAATGAAACTACCCTTTAGTGGCAATATTAGAGCAGGAACTGGTTGGTATGTTCCCAGTACCTATATTATAGTTGAGATATAGGAGAGACACGATAATTCTTGAGGTACTTGAGAGGAAAAGCCTATGTCAGAATTTCTTAGAGCCAAGAAATGGAGATAATGGTTCAGAAAGGGGAAGAATTATTACTGTTTTCTGGAAATGCAACATTGTGCCTGGTTCACAGTGGTACCCAATAATTATTCATTGAGTGAAAAGAAGAATGAATGTCAACAGAAAAATAAAACATCAGAGATGCTCATTCTAATGTATGTGTTGGCAAAGTTATTTTCTAGTGGTGTGGTTTTTAATAATACCAGGTGGTGCTGGAGGTTTAGAGAAATGAGCATCTTCATAAACTACTGTGGCAGTACATTTTTTGGAAAGTGCACTGGTTCTATGTATTAGAAGCTTTAAAATAGGCCTTCTTTTCATAAGAAATTATAATTAGATTTATCAGATTGCTTGTCTCTAAAAAATTAAAAACCCAGCCAAAAGTACCCAAATAGGAAATAGGTTAAGCAAATCATGCTATAAAAGAATATTTAAT
This sequence comes from Galago senegalensis, assembly GCA_963575145.1. NCBI lineage: Eukaryota > Metazoa > Chordata > Mammalia > Primates > Galagidae > Galago > Galago senegalensis. The sequence continues at coordinate 6,362 of CAUYTI010129760.1, forward strand.
AACATGGTAGTACATATGTTCTCATTATCTCTCAGTAAAGATAAAAAAATTATTTATATAGATGCCATCTTTTATTTTTTTCTAAAATAAAAGTGCCTATATGTTTATATGCATATAAATCAATAAGAAGATTATGGAGGAATTTATAGTGAAATGTTAGCAATAGCCATCTTTGGGAGATTTGGGTAATATATAACCCATATTCTCCAAATTGTCTATAACAATATATACAATTATTTTACAAAAAGAAGAAATAATTCAAAAATATAAAGGCAAACAAAATAAGAAAAATATTTGCAAATTATATAAAAGATACAGAGTTAGTATTTTTGTTCCCCACTCTCCCATAAAAAGAATGAGTATAAAGACATGAAAAACAGTGCTTGGATAATGGAAGTAAAAATGGCTAATAAACTTACAAAAATGTATTCCACATGGCCAGCAATCAAAGAAATGCTAATTAGAATAACAGCACATGATACAGATATGAATATTGATTGTTGATGAAAGCCCAGTAACGATATACTTAAAGCAGTTTGCCAGTATAAATGAAGAACTTTAAAACAACTCAACATTTGACCCAAGATTTTCACTTTTCAGAAGCTATCATAGGAAAGGAATCAGAAATGGAGACAATTATTTAAGTAAAATATGTATATTACAAAGTTATATGTACTCTTAGGATAGGATTCACATGTGTATATTTTAGAGGAATTTATGAAATAAACCTTAGGAAAGTGTATATTAAATTACTTTAGGTGTTTTAACTGAGACTAAAAGTGAAGGAAGAGGATTTCTACTCCAGGGCTAGGATAAGGATGAGAGAGAGGATGGCACAGTGTCCTGCCATATGCCCTGCCCACCCTTATGGAATAAGTGTGTATTCCATATACATACTTATATGTACATATATGTAAAATATGTATGTATATGGATGTACAGTGTTTCTCCAAAAATAATACCTACCAAAAAAATAAGCCCTAGCAGGATTTCTATGCATTTGTTAAATATAAGCCCTACCCCATAATAAGACCTAGTGATGGGCATGGCTATGCAGCATATCTGCATATATGCAAGGTATGTGGCTGCATAGCCACACCTTGCATTTCAGAGTGGAGTGATAAGGAAGACTGGAATACCTTTTATCTGCCACAGCTCATTTCTCTGAGCCATTTGCACTTAGGTGCTCATGTGGTAATTGTGGTCACAGGCATCCTATTGCGCATGTGCAAATGGCTAGGGGAAAGGAGTTCATGCTTCACTAGTGCCAGCCCCACCAATAAGGTCAGCTACCCCTGTCAAGTTCCAGAAGAAGATGACGTAACTGTATTTAAATAAATGTAGATTGTTGTATTATACTGAATAAAAATAAGACATCCCCTGAAAATAAGCGTTAGTGTGTCTTCTTGAGAAAAAGTAAATATAAGACAGTGTCTTATTTTTAGGGAAACACGGTATATATATACACACACACACACACATATACATATATCAAAAGCAACTTGTTGCCAGGAATTGGCTCATACAACTAGGAGACTACAAAGTCCAAAATCTGAAGGCTGGTGACTTAGGACACTCAAGGCTGGCAAACTGGAAATTTATCTTCCATTAGGGAAAGGCCATTTTTGGTTGTTGTTTTCTTCAGGCCTTCAGCTGATTGAATGAGGCCTGCCCACATGTAGAGGGAAATTTGCTTTAATCAAACTCCATGAATTTAAATGTTAACTTCATTCAAAACACCCTTACAGAAATACCTAGGATAATGACCAAATACCTGAGCACCCTGTGGAGCACATAACTTGACACACAAAAATCAACCATCAAACCCCATGATAGAGAGTTGCCAGCAGAAAATAAAAGAGGTTTCCTTTCATACACCCTTGGTGGGAATGTAAATTAGTACAGTCATTAGGAGAACCAGTATGGAGATTCCTCAAAAACACTAAAATTAGAACTACTGTAAGATCCAGCATTTCTACTATTGGGTATTTATCCAAATAAAAAGAAATTCAGTATGTCAAAGAGATACCTACACTCCCATATTTATTGCAGCTCTATTCACAATAGCCAAGATAGGAAATCAACCTAAATATCCATCAACACATGATGGATAAGGAAAATGTGGCGTGAATATTGATGAATGGATTTCCCGTAAATTAAATGAGAATCCTTTTTTTAAATGATGATGTATTTGAGTTTCACTGAATCCATCAGTTTCCTATACCACTGATCCTTCCAATGTTTATTTTTCTCTATCTCTTACAATTCTGATTACATTATTATCTTCAAAAATATATATATAGGGATTTGTATAGCTGATTGCAAAACCCCAATGTTCTACTTTGCTAAAAACACTAACCCTTAGATCCTCTTGATACGTTAGAATCCGTTTCTGATCTCCAGGGAGGGCTGTGAGTTGGAAGGTAGAATGTGTTCCAAGATGCTCAGCAACTTCCTGGACCAGAAAACAGGATCCTTATCTCCCTGGCTTCTATTTGTCTTTGAGAAGATGGAAGCAGCATTAGCTGTGTAACTAACCTACTTGCTCAGGTACATCCTTATCCTTCTTAGAGGGCTGTTTTGTTTTATTTTTTCCAGTTTCTTTCAGCAGTCTCTATTGCTGTAGTATTTGGAAAAAAAAAAAAAAAACCAACTGTCTATTGCCTTGCACTTTTTGTAACCAAAAAATTTTTATTTAGTCAATTTAACTGTAAATGAAAAACAAAATAGTTATGTTTATGATTCTTACTTTCGTATTTCAGTTAAATGTACATACCTTATACATGTACACTTATTTATAAGACCTCTGTTTTGAGACAAAAATGATGTCCTAGTAAAAGACCTCAAAGCAAAGCAATTGAATTCAGAAATACAGAACGACTTTAGCTATCTGATTGTCCACATTAGAAAATCTGGGGAATGCAAGCACATAATCCAGCCAACAACCTGTGAGGATTTTATCCACAACTGTTTAGAATAATCCATCAATTCAAGTAGAATTTTTAGGCTAACGCTAATCTGGTACTTATTATCAAATTATAGTCACCTGGGACAAATGTTATGCGTATATGTAAATATTAAAAATTAAGTGGGAGCTCTTCTGCTTTTTTTCCTGTATCTTTGTATTTAAGAGAATAGCCCTGTTACAAGAACCAAGTCAAGTTCTGCCTCTTTTATTCTACAGTCAGCTCTTATTTGTAATCATAGATTTACTGGCCATAACACTTATTTGGCAAGTATCATAAAATCACAGGCTTGAAGAAATATTTTGAAGAATTCCTCTATAAAATCTTTATCAATTAGGTATCCAGACTCCATTTTATTACTTGTAATAACTGGATTCACAGTCTCCGAAGAAAATCAGTCATGCTTTTGAACAGTTTTATTTACTTAAAGCATTTACCTGCTATTTCAAAATTCTGTCCTGTAAAGCTGTTCAAAAATGTCTATTCTTTCTTCTGTAAAAATTTATTTTATATGAGGTTTTCTTTTTTTTTTGAAACAGAGTCTCAAGCTATTGCCCTGGGTAGAGTGCTATGGTGTCACAGCTCATAGCAACCTCCAATTCTTGGGCTTAAGTGATTCTCTTGCCTCAGCCTCCCAAGTAGCTGGGACTATAGGCACCCGCCACAACACCCAGCTATTTTTTTGTTGTTGTTGTTGTACTTGTCATTGTTGTTTGGTGGTTTCAAACCCCCAGTGTCATTGTTGTTTGCTGGATTCAAACCCCCAGTTCTGGTATATGTGACTGGCGCCCTAGCCGCTTGAGCTACAGGCGCTGAGTCTACTTTATATCCTTGCAGTACAACAAACTGGCTGTCTTCCTTTGCTAATGTGTAATCAAACATTCCCACCACTCAACAAACACACACTCATGCTGCAAACAGAAGCAGGGCCACGCCACTGAATGGGAGCTGAAATCTAGGCCATACTCTAAGTGCCAAGTATTCTTCAACAAGGAGGTGTTTTTATAATTTTTTTTTTTTTGTAACTGAGCTAAAATAGGGCTTCATTTAGGTGGGGGAAGATGAAGGTTCACAGAGCCCTTTCATAGAAGGAGGTGTCTTTTTATAATTTTTACAAAGGTCCACTTGCCATGCTTTCCAGGTCCTGGGTATTTAGTTTATCTTCCTTCTTTAGGCAAAGTTGTCATATAGGTTAGGGGAGCGGTGTATCTTACACGACTTGGTTTCAAATATCCCTTCTTTGGTCCCTTCCTAAATTTTTCTATTGCTGTTACCATGCCAACATCACTAGCTTCTCAAAGATGGGTATTTCTTAATGTAGTTTTTCTTAAAAGTTCGAATGTGCAATAAATCATACTTTAGTACCATTTTTATTATTCTCTGATTTTACTCTTCAATACCTCTTGTCTAATTACTTTTTCAATGGTGAACTTTCTGGCCTGCTTTCCAGAGATCATTACAGATTGGATCTATTTTATTTGAAACTTTAACCCTACAGGTTCAGAACTTTACTGATGATTGTACTTCCCCAAACCCACTTCTTTACTATGCTCTTTTAATTATATCACTATTAATCACAATGAAAGGGAAACTGTAATTATTTATTGACTTCTCCTCCCTCCCTCATTTTTGCAGTCAGTTGGTCCTGAGCCCTGTAATTCTGCATTTGCCTTGTCTTCATATCCTCTCTACCCACTGCTATCCATTTCCACTTCCCTCTCCTAGTTGGGATTGTTATAATCTCCAACTTCCTTGCCTCCAATCCAGCCCCCAATTCCATTTCTGATAGTGATGCTTGCTATTTAAATTTCAAACTGATCAGGTCTCTACACCGTTTTAAAGCTTCATTGATGGTTCCCCATTTAAGTAAAAGGAAAAATGCCCAATTCATTTGGCAATGGCATACTAGAGCCTTTCGTTCTTTCTCCCATTTGCTCTCTAACCGGAAACACCATAGACTCCATGGTCTGTGCCTCCAGTGATGCTCACTCCTTTATAACAGATGCTCTCCACTTTTTCAGGAACATCAGCAGCTATCATGAATACAGAAACTTATTTGTTTCTAATTCATCTTGACTATTAATATTTGGATTATTAAAATAGTATTTGTCTCCTTTTGAAAGACAAATTTCTAGAGTATGTGTCCATTGTTACCCGTCAGTGTGGTGACCAGAGTCATGAAATTAAATAATTACTTTTCATATTGAAGGTAGGAACCTAGTAGTTAAGATTAATTTATTGTGAATAAAATAAGTCCACCAAGTATGACACTTTACATTTTACCATGATTTCTCACTGGTTTCCTAGTCTTAAATATGTGATATCAGTGTATCACTCTACTTGTGGAAGACTCTGCCTTATTGCAAATGGCAACGGCATATTTGAATATGGTCTTAGTTGCACCCTTTGCTTATTATCTAGCACTTAGTGGATTTTATGTACTTTCTTACTGCAAGAACTTTTCCATTCCTATTCTGTAAGTTCACAGAATGCAGAATCTTTATATAAGAGCATGACCACATTTACTGTACCTGTGTAGAAACTAGGTCTAAATCTGTATTAGATTTGCTCTATGTTATATTGAAATATCAAGATGGTTTAATAAAAAAAATACTTTTATTTTTTTATTTACTCGATTTCTTAGCATAAAGCTTGTTTAGTTCCTTGTCATCAAGCCTTTCTGACAATTCAAGTAGAGGCAAGGTAGAAAAAAAAGTCTCTTAAGGGTTTAAAACAGCAGTTCTCAACTGAAGGTCATGACCCACAGGAACTGTATTTAAGGGCCATGGCATTAGGAAGGTTGAGAACCACTGGTTTAAAATAATTTGAAGCCCAAAGATGGAAGGGTGGGCTGAGGATAGACCCTAAGGCAGCCAGGGTACCCAGACTGCTGACATTTTTCATAAGAGGTAAAGATCTGCTGTCTCTCTTTAAGCTTAATGCCCTCCTCCTTAAGCAACATATTACTTAAAAATAAACAAATAATCAAAACAACCTCTCATAGAGAGAGATCAAGTGTATTTGAGTTCACTGAAAGGTCAATACCTAACTGGCTTCTATCCCAGAAGATGCAAACCTCAGGGAGGAAGAGCAGCTGGACAGATAGCAGTTCCTGGGGGTGTGCCCCAGCCACACAGCTCCAGGAAGCCAGAGATATGACGTGGAAGGTTTAGAACCCAGATTGAAGAACAGTTCATGACAGTGAAACAGCATGAGGCAATATGTGACATCATGGATTAAAAAAAAAAAGAAACAGGATTATTTTAAAATTGTATTTCATTATCCTTGTTCTTTCTCCAGAGTCAACCGTTAATATTTACATTGTTAAAATAGCATTTGCCTCCTTTAAAAAGACGAATCTCTCAAATATGTTTCCATTGTTACTTCTCAGGGAGGTGACCAGGGTCAGATTTTAGCTACCTCAGTAGACACGGGAACCATCTAATTGTGATTAATGTGGACCATAGCCCCCAAGTCTTTAGGGTCTTATTTAATCCATCTGTTTTAATGACAAGCACTCAATTAACATGCCTGAACTCTAGCATTCTTCAAAGAGTGTTTTTCAAACTACAGATCACAACCCACTAGAGTTCATTAAATCACTTTAGTATGTTGAAATCAGTTATTTTGAAAATTGAAATAAAATAGAATTAAGCAAAAGAGAAAATAAATTTCCTCACACATGGAAAGGATAATGGATTAGTCCAGATAAGATTACCTATACTTGATTTCTGAATATCTTTAACACAATAAAATTTCCTTCCCACTAGTACAAAGCCAATGCAAGTTAGATGATCCTCTTCTATTTTACAGCTTCACAGTCTGGCACATGTTGTCTCCAGGTCAGGGTTCTACCAGCAGCCATGGTGAAGAGAGCTTGAGGGTCACTCAAGGTGGATTTAAGAGTCAGGCTTGGAACTAGCTTAGATCACTTCTGCCTGTAACACATAGGCCAGTACTTAGTTGTGTGGACCCAGTCTAATCATAAGCAAGGACACACAATGCAGTCCTCTTGTCCACACAGCAGAGCAAGTACAATTTGAATCTAGACCACAGAATTGTATTTATACCTGCTCTTCACTGAGTTGAACATTAATGAGCTTCTGTAGAGCAGATAATTTAGATGTTTTAACAAATAACTTACCTTTCCTGGAATAGTAAGCAGAAATGTTTCTTTCCTAAAAGAAACTACTTTCTGTCATCATTGGTGTGAAAATCCAAGTTTATCTTTATGTATTTGGATTTTCCTATCAAGCCAATTAAACTGACATGTTTTGAACACCTGCTAGTGCATCAGGCCTCAGTGGAAAAATCCAAGATGGATGAACAGGAACTTTTCTCTATCATCTTTTTTTCATATCATCATTATTTCTGTAGCCATGGGCTCTCACTGAGCACAAGACCCCAGATAGACTGTCTTTCACCCTAAAAGTATTGAAAATATGCAAAATTTCTAAGGCTGAGAAAAAAAAAGTCATCTTATTATGAAGACTTGCAGGTGGACTAGACTGCTTACCTGAGCTTCTGTTTCCTTTTACATAGACTCTCCCTAGGCATTGTCCCTTAGTTCCTGGCTCTGACTAGATATTGCTATGGACTGAATTGTGTCCTCCTAATTTATATGTGAAAGCCTGATCCCCTCCATTTGATTTTCTTTGGAGATAGAGATTTCAGGAGGTACTGACAGTTACATGAGGTCCTAATCTGACAGGACGATTGGCCTTATAAGAAGAGGAAGAGATCTCCATTTCTTTTCTGCCTACTCTTCTCGTGGAGGAAAGTCTGTGTGAGGACACAGAAGTCGGTAGAGCAAGACCCCTCACTAGGATCTGACAATGCTGACCGTCCTGATCTCAGACTCCCAGCCTCCAGAACTGTGAGAAAATAAGTTTCTGTTAACCACATATGTCATGGTATTTTATTATGCAGCTGAGCAGACTGACATAGGCCTACTTTGGATATCAATAATGGAACATATAAGGATTAAATTTCTTCTCCTTCCCCGTGCAGGTTCCTCTTGTCTATCCAAGCTGAGTTTATTACTACATCTTTGACTGCATATACCACACTCCATTATCATTATCTGTATACAAATTCTCTCATTTGTTAAAATGTAATGTGAGATCTTAGCCAGACACAATGGCTCATGCCTATAATCCTAGCATTCTTCAAAGCCAAGAATCGCTTGAGGATCACTTGAAGTCTGGCATTGGAGACCAACCAGAGAAAAAGTGAGATCCGTCTCTTTTGAAAATAGAAAAATTAGCTGGTATTGCATTGGACATCTGGAGTCCCAGGTACTTTGGAGGCTAAGGCAGGAAAACCACCTGAACCCAAGAGCACGAGGTTGCTATGCTGAGAGGTAAGCTAATACTATGGTACTCTAACCTGAACAACACAGTGACTTTGTCTCAAAAAGCAAAAAACTGTAATCACAACACTGTAGCAGGCTGAGGCAGGTGGATTTCTTGAGCTCACAAGTTTGAAGCCAGCCTGAGCAAAAACAAGACCCCATCTCTACTAAAAAAAAAAAAGAAAGAAAAAAACTGAGGCAGGAGGATCTCTTAAGCCCAAATTGGAAGTTGCTGTGAGCTATGATGCTGCAGCACTGTACCTAGGGCTACACCTTGAGACTGTCTCAAAAAAAAAGTAAGTTCCCCAACAGTAGAGACTAGCCCAAAGATAATGCCTAATGCCTAATAGTGAGTACACATGAAGTAAATGTAGAGTTGTATAAAGGTCACTAAAAAGTGCTATTCATTAAGTTTTGTGTTAGGTGTTTAATATCTGCATTAACCATAAGAGGCAAACATTATTATCCACATTTTTCAAATGAGAAGACAATATTGATAGTTCCCCAAGGTCATATTGTTAAGTAATCAGTGGAACTGAGAATTGAACCCATGTATGTTGAGCACATTTTCTTTTAATATTGTGTTAAACCTATTCTCTTCTCTTTCCACCATCTTATTCACCTTTTGGACTTGGTTTTGAACCCTAGGTCAGCCTAAACCACTGAATCATCTCTACGCCTTTCCTACTTCTATGCTTTCCACCCTCTCTGTCCCCTTAAATTCCTTTGGCTTTCCTTGACTCCAGTTCTTAACAAGCTATCGTCTACACTAATGGAGCAGATATGTTGATTAAAATAATACAATGTTATAATTTATATTTAATTATTGAACAATTACTTTTCTCAGTGTGCTAATCATAACATAGCTAACGAATCGATTTAATTAAATAAAACCATTTGTTTTGTTTTAAAAAATAAAATCTGATTCTCCACCACATTAATTGCTACAAAAACACACGCTAAATTTTTTGTTAAATTGCTTAAATCCACTGTTAAATTGCTTAAATCCATTGTGCTAATGGGAGTGGAAATGTTTTTCTTCGTAACTCTTTAATTACCTTTACCACCCATTGTAGGCACTCCTAAGTGACATATAATGTGACTTTCTTAAACTATAGCAAACTAAAAAGCATCAAAACATTAGTTCCTTAAAAGCCAGGCACATTGGCTCAGCGCCTGTGGCTCAAGCGGCTAAGGTGCCAGCCACATACACCTAAGGTGGCGGGTTCGAATCCAGCCCAGCCCACCAAACAACAATGATGGCTGCAACCAAAAAATAGCCAGGCATTGTGGTGGGTGCCTGTGGTCCCAGCTACTTGGGAGGCTGAGCCAGGAGACTCACTTGAGCCCAGGAGTTGGAGGTTGCTGTGAGCTGTGATGCCACAGCACTCTACCCAGGGGGATAGCTTGAGGGTATGTCTCAAAAAAAAAAAAAAAAAAAGAAAGCCAGAGCTTTCTTTTCATGGATACAGAATATTTTCCAAGATTAAGTATTAGGTAAAAATGCAAGGTGTATAATAGTGCACATATTATGGAACCATTCATAATAAAAGAAGAAGAAAAACACATGTGTGTGCATACACAGAGACATATGTGCATATAAACACATCTGTACTTTTTGAAGGATAATCACATAATTAGTAATACTGGTTGCCTCTAAGGCAGGGAAGGGAGTGGCTGGGGAACACAGTATGAAGAAGAATTTTCATTTAAATTTTAATCCATGTGAATTTAACATCTATTCCAAAAATAAATGAAACTAAAAATAAAGTTAAGAGACTCATTTCTTTCATGATTTTAAAGAAGCCCCTACCCTCAGAACAAGCAGTTGCCTAAAGGCAGGTTCATCTTTATCACAGGGCCCTGTCCCAAGGTCCTTTCTAAGTTTCCTTTTCTTCTTTCCAATTTTATCTTTCTGGCCTTATACCATGGCTCTCTACCCATCTGGCCACAAGACTTCCTTCCCATGGCGGATGAACTGTATCTGGCAGCAGGACTGCTATAAAGACAGAAATTCCCATCTGTATTTAAGGTCTCAGGAATGAAAGTGGATCTCTATAACAAAAGAATTACGTGAGGTTAAGTCCAAAACATGCTCATTTCTGGACTAATGGGAGGAAATCTATTTATGGTCAATCTAAAAATGAATGTTTATCTTTAAAATAGTTCTATTTGATATACTGTGTATGAAAACAAAATGACATTCTGAATATTGGACTCAAGAGAAATTACAAAACTGTCAAATTTGACTCAGGTCTTCTCAAACCTTCCCTTAAAACAGTGGTTCTCAACCTTCCTAATGCCATGATGTATTCTCATTGTTACAAAGGGGTCGTGACCCACAGGTTGAGAACCACTGCCTTAAAAACTTGTCTTTGTATAATAATTCACTTCATGCAAGTAAAAGATTTTCTGTCTAATAAAAGCCACCTAGGAAGACCTACATTTAGTCAAATCTCTAGTATTTGAATTCCCAGTAGCAAGCTACTTGTGAAGAGAGTTTGAACCTAATAACCAGTAACTAGAATGTGCTGTGATGCTATACCTTGATTAGTTTGTGGGAATATTCTAGGAATTAACTGGGGTCTGCGGTGTGCAGGGGAGTAACCTGATAAAAAGATGCACATAGCTGTTCTCCTTGTGTTAGGAAAAGGTGAGAAATAACTCAAATGCCCAGCAACGTGTGAAAAAACAGGCAAACCACGCAGGTCAAAACAGGGCAAATTTAAAAATAAAGGATAGCAATGTTAAAAGAAAACACACAGGCTCGGCGCCTGCAGCTCAAGCGGCCAAGGCGCCAGCCACATACACCTAAGGTGGCGGGTTTGAATCCAGCCCGGACCCACCAAACAATAATGGTGGATGTAACCAAAAAATAGCCAGGCGTTGTGGCGGGTGCCTGTGGTCCTAGCTACTTGGGAGGCTGGGGCAGGAGACTCGCTTAAGCCCAGGAGTTGGAGGTTGCTGTGAGCTGTGAAGCCACAGTACTCTACCCAGGGGGATCGCTTGAGGCTCTGTCTCAAAAAAAAAAAAAAAAAAAGAAAGAAAAATGAAGAAAAATTGTTCAATGAAAAGTGGACAGATAGACCACTTTTTTACTAAGGCAAATAGTAAGGCACTTTGCTTAATTTGTAGGGAATTTGTGCAAGTTTCCAAGGACTAATTTGAAAGGGAATTATATGCAAAAATATTACCAAATTCAATGCACAGAAAGGATTGTCTTAAGGACAAAACAGTAAGCTAAAAACATCTTCTCAACAAAAATTTTATTAAATAGTTACAACTCAGATTTCATTGTAAAAGCTGTTTATGTGGTAGCATATTTACAAGCAAAAAAATCAAAACCATTTACTGATAGTGAAATAAAAAGCAATGTATGGAAAGCATGACAGATATAATTTGCCCTTAAAAAGGGGGATAATTTAGCCAGGCATTGTGGCGGGCGCCTGTAGTCCCAGCTACTTGGGAGGGTGAGGCAAGAGAATAAAACATAAAACTATGGGATAATTAACTTTGTATTTGAGAAACTAATGCATTAGGTTCAATGAGAATAGTCGCAATTCTTAGTGAGTTCACAAGGTGGTTATTAGATATTTAGGTTCTAATATTATTATTAATATGCTTCATCCTTGAAAATAGCTGCTCACAAATGTAGGTGCTGCCAAAAATCAATGACATGAATAAGGCATGATTGTGAAGTGAGGGAGGGATATTTGTCTCTGGGAAGGTAGTCCAGTAAAGGGGCCAGGGGCTCAAGCCTTGTAATCCTAGCACTATGGGAGGCTGATGAGGGTGGATTGCTTGACCTCTTAGGAGTTCCAGACCAGCCTGATTAAGATTCCATTTCTACTAAAAATAGAAAAGCTAGCCAGGTATTGTGCTGGGTGCCTATAGACCCAGCTATTGATGAGGCTGAGGCAAGAGGATTGCTTGATCCAGGAGTTTGAGGTTACTATGAGCTATGATGCCACAGCACTCTAGCCTGGGAGCAACAGAGTAACCTCCCAAAATCCCAGTACAGAGCCATGATAATTTTCCTTTAAGTTGAATGTCAGATTATAGCTCTATGCATTCTGTTTGAAAATTGGCAGGTAGCATATTTATGTTGACTAAAAACACAGTTGCAAATGCACCAATATATTGATTGTTTTCCCAGAAATCTTGAAATCTGTTTTCAAATTCTTGCTATCAAGTTGAAAGCAAGGCTGAATATTTTTTGCTATTCACAGGACTGGCAGCCAATTGTAGAGATGCATAAAATTGCCTTAATCTGAGCGTGCCCTAATTTGAATTTCATTTGGGAAGCTATTACAGTTTGAAACATTGCATTGGTAAGTTGGTTTTCACCTTGAAGACCCATGTTTAATTTATTTAAATGAGTAGTAAAATGCACTAAAAATGGTAAATCTGTAACCTAGTTTTCATTGTCAAGTTCTGGCACAAACTGGTTTTTTTTATAACAACTTGATAACCTGTCTCAAATCATAAAATCTTTTTCAACATTTGGCTTTGACTTAGCCATCTTATTTCCAAAAACCAAATGATGGCTCAGCACCCGCAGCACAGTAGTTACGGCACCAGCCACATGCACCAACGCTGGTGGGTTCGAACCCAGCTGGGGCCAGCTAAACAACAATGACAACTACAACAAAAAAATAGCCAGGCATTATGGTAGGCACCTGTAGTCCCAGTTACTTGGGAGGCTGAAGCAAGAGAATCACTTAAAAGATTTCTTTTACTTCTATAATGAAAAAAGAATATGTGGTATCATAACTCACAGCAACCTCAAACTCTTGGGCTCAAGTGATCCTCCTTACCTCAGCCTCCCCAGCAGCTGGGCCTACAGGTGCCCACCACAACATCCAGCTACTTTTTCTATTTTTAGTAGAGACAGGGTTTCCCTCTTGCTCAGGCTCGTCTTGAACTCCTGAGCTCAAGGGATCCTCCTGCCTCAGCCTCCCTAAGCCCTAGGATTACAGGTATGAGCCACCACGCCCAGCATAAGAAATAATTTCAAAAAACCAAAGACGTTTTCTTACTTAGATATATACATTTTCTATTATTAGTGATCACAAACTTGGGATCTGCTCAAGGATTTTAAAGACTGTCTGAATAGGCAACTGCATAATTAGGAATTTTTTTTTTTTTTTTTGAGACAGAGCCTCAAGATGTTGCCCTGGGTAGAGTGCCACAGTGTCATAGCTCACAGCAACCTCCAACTCTTGGGCTCAAGCAATCCTCTTGCTTCAGTTTTTTCTATTTTTAGTAGAGATGGGGTCTCACATTTTGTTCAGGCTGGTCTCAAACTCATGAGCTCAAGCAATCTACCAGCTTCGGCCTCCCAGAGTGCTAGGATTATAGGTGTGAGCCACCTTGCAGACCTTTTTCCCATATGTATAATCTTTATTTTTTCCCCCTTTGTATATAATCTTTTAAAGGCCATCACCCTATGCCCAAGGATAGGTTTCACCACTACCGCCTGGTTCATCTACTCAAGAGCCTCTACTCACTGCCAGCTTCCAGTGGGGTCAAAGCTACTGACCCTCAAGGCAGTCACTTACTAACTGATGAGCTCACAGGGCCAAGGCCCGGGGGAGTTTTGGTCTGGAGCCCTGTTCCCCATAATAATGGCCTTCAAGTCTGCCTATAGGTCATTTTTACAAAGAATACGACCTTAACTCCCATAGTTCAAATCGCAACCCTCTGTCCCTCTTACAGCTCTGGTTTTCTCTTTGGCATTGTCCTTTCACCTATTTTATCACTACCTCTACACCTTAGTATGCAAACTCCAGCAGGGTAGGGACTTGGACTGTTTTGTTCACTGTTAGAATCTCAAGGCCTTGCCAGGGCAGTAGACTAGTTGAACACAGGAGCTGGAGACCAGTCTGAGCAAGAGTGGGACCCTACCTCTAGTAAAAATAGAAAAAGTAGCTGAGCGTTTTGGAGGGTGCCTGTAGTCCCAGTTACTTGGGAAGCTTAGGCAAGGAGGATCGCTTGAACCCACAAGTCAGAGGTTGCTGTGAGTTAGGCTGACACCATGGCACGCTAGCCTGGGAAACAGAGGGAGACACTGTTTCAAAAAAAAAAAAAAAAAAAGAAAGAACGAAAGAAAAAGAAAAAAACTTGCACCACCACTGATAACGGACAATAATGCTGCTCCTCCCTTTTTGTGGTTGAGGCCACAACTGATCAGCATTCCTTCTGGATAACGGACCATTGATCACGGAATGGTTCTGACCCCTCTACAGCAGATGCTCAGGGAGGGTTTTGTTTCCTCTACTTCACCTTTTAAGGCCAAAAACTCCACATGCTATCACCATCATTTTTTATTTTCTGTACATGAAGGAATATGAAGCTCAGCCTTTCACAAATATTCATGAGACCTCCTGCAGCTTGTTGAATATATAAATATACATCCTCAGGTCCCCTTTCCTCCTTTCCAAATGGATGCTTCTGCCTGAGACTATACTTCTCAGTTAGTCAGAATGGCCACCCTGCTGCAGGCTACAACTCTCTTTTTTTTTTTAGAGACAGAATCTCACTACAGGTGCCCGCAACAGCACCTGGCTATTTTTTTGTGTGTGTTTGGCCAGGGCTGGGTTTGAACCTGCCACCCTCGGTATATGGGGCCAGTGCCCTACTCACTGAGCCACAGGCACCGCCCAGAACCTCGTCATTCTTTAGTTGATAGAAGAAACTGGCTGTTAAACAACAGGACAATGTAAAAGTTTAGCTCTTCAGTAGACTGGAGAAAAAGACCCTTCTAGGGCCTGGAACAGTCTTTTCGAGAAAATGCTTTCAATATTTGTGGCCAAAACTTGGCACCCAATCTTTAATGATAAAAATTCCATTTAGATTTAATAAGTGGTCTCAACCTTCAAGATACATTAGAATCATGGAATGAGCTTTCAAAAAAAATGTTAAAAATACTGAGTCCAGGGGCTTTTTGTTAACAATCCCAATTAAATCAGTATGATATAAGCAGCAAGCATCAATATTTTTCAATAGCTCACTGTAAGTGCAAATGGATAAAATGACCTCGGAAAGATTGGCAACCTTTATCAAAATTGATCATATGCATGTTTTATTTTTAGATATATACCCAAAAGAAATGTTATATATATATGATCCACCAAAAGACCTCTAAAGGAGGGCTCCATAGCAGCACTATTTACAATTGCCCAAAACTGGAAACCCACATGTCCATGGATAAATAGTTGCATACCACAGAATTACATACAGCATTGAAAATAAGCTATTATTACCTGCAACATGAAATAATCTCAGAAACACAGTATTGATGCCAGACATATTAGACTTATCATCTATGATGAAGTTAAAAAACATGAAGTTCAAAAACAGGCAAAACTATTCTCTAGCTTAGAAGTCAAAATAGCAATTACCTTTGTGGGTGACTGGATGAGGGCTTTGCCCTTATAAACATAGTTAACTTGCTCTCCACATATTCAGTGAGCACTTATATCAGGAGTCTGTCAAGTAGCAAACCTAAATTTCTCTTCATAACCAGGTCTTCTGAAAGAAGACTTTATCAAGAGAAAGCCTCTGGTAAAGCCTCCAAATTATAGGGGAAGGTAGTAAGGAGACTGGGTTTCTGAGTTCTGACTATGGTCTCCACGCAGCCCCAACTTCCCTCTCTCCTGGCAGAAATTCAAGAGCAGCTGCGCCTTCAGAAGCATAATCAGGGGACTAGTCTCTGAAGCACAAGAGCCAGCGGCCACAGCTACCAGTGCCAGTTCTCCAGGATACTACAGCAACTAAAAATGGAAAGTCGTGCAGAAACAAGGCAGTTTAGCAAGCCACATGTAGAAGAAATGTACTCAGGTCTAAGTACTGTGATTTCTAACCCAAAAACCTGGGGTTCCATCTCACCAATGTGAAAAACTCACCACCATCTAATGTATATGTAGACATGTTTGGCCACCACCTCCATATTCCAGGAAACAATCATTTTGCTCCAGGCTAGGTTTCATCACCAATGACTTTCTAACTCACTCAAAAAACCTCTATTTACAAAGTTAAAAGTTTCAGGACAATTACTGTTGTTAAACAAAGCATTCAGTAAATAATTGACATCAACTGTACCAAGCACAACACAGTAAGGCCACATAGCATATGCCTTTCCCTCTTCTTTCTACCCTTTTTCCCCCCACCAGTCATCTTCCAGATAAAAAGCAGCGGATATTACTTCCTGGGAGTAAATGTGACAACCATACCCACTAATTAAGCATTCAGATGTCCCTCAAGGGTAGAACAAGCTGAGGTTAAGTGGAATGCAGAATACTGTCAGGACTCAGAAGCCAAACTAGAAAGTAACTCTAGGGCCAGGACAGGGAGATGGTTGTTAAGTAAGGTGACCAGATTTTAACATTGGTAAAGCAGGGACACCATTGGGGGGCGGGGCCTGACAACAACACAAACTTTGATAAGCAGCTCTCCATAATCAGTTCTCAACAATTTTATTAAAGTTTAACATTATAAAATTAACAAAAATGATATAAAACACATATCCTGGCGAAATAGGCACATGGCAGACGAAAACCGTATATTCCCTTCCTGTTCTCCCGTGTTCCCTAGCTTGTCGTAAATTCTTTCCAAAAACCGGGGCTTTTTCAAAACGCCACAGGACGCAGGACAAATTGTTAAAAATTGGGACTGTCCCGCCAAAAGCAGGATGTCTGGTCACCATACTCTGGGGGTGGGGGGGGCCTACTTGTTTGTTCCAGACAGTTTGGCTCCTTCAGAGCTAATTGTCCTTGCCTAGAAGCAAGGGAGGGAGCCAGTCTCCTTCTGATACCTTGCCCAGGAGGGGAGTAGGGAGTTTACATTAGCCTTTTCATTTCCCAATGAAGTTACGTTAACCTCTTCATTCCCAAATGGAGTTACATTAACCTCTTCAGCAGCCGAAAACCGTATATTCCCTTCCCATTCTCCTGCTGTTCCCTAGCTTGTCATGCATTCTTTCCAAAAATCGGGACTTTTTTAAAACGCTGCGGGAAGCGGGACAAATTGTTGGAAAGCGGGACGTCTGGTCACCTTATTGTTAAGAGATAAGCACACGGTTGAACAGAAAAGTTTATTAGCTTTCACTCAGCGTAAAAGATTCTAGTGTGTTGGGAAAAGCGATGGGCTGGGAGGAAATCCTACATCACTAACTAGTCTTTTAATCTTGTCACGTCTTTTCACTTCATTAATCTCCATTTATTCACCTCCAAATTATAGGAGAAGGTAGTAAGGAGACTGGGTTTCGGAGTTCTGACTATGGTGTCACGCAGCCCCAACTTCCCTCTCCTGGCAGAAAAGCAAGAGCAGCTGCGCCTTCAGAAGCACAGGAGCCAGTGGCCACAACTACTAGTGCCAGTTCTTCAGGATACTGTATTCTCTTCCCGCCCAGCAAGCCTGGTTCATCCGCTCTAAGTATCTGTTCTACCAAGAAAAAGAAAAAAAGTATGTCTGAGGACCTGCACACACTGCTTGGAGCCCTAGCCTGCAGCCCAACATGCCCTAACAGTAACGCCAGTTGCTTACGCGGAGACCACCTTCCCGTTCAGGACTGCTGCCGGCGCCATAGTCTCTGTTAGTCCGGGGCCCACGATGAACACCACCTGGTGAATTCGGGGTTCCACGCTCTCCGCCGCCGCGCGGGTCAACCCAATCCACGTGGTTAGGGACTGCCCACAGGGAACCTGCTACTACTACGCCTGCGCACCCCGCGGAGGTGGAGACAAGCGCGGTGCCCGGAAAAACGTGAGTCGCATAACTAGCAAAGAGCTCAGGGGTAGGGAGACTGAGACGCAAGAGAGAAAGGAGGAAGAAGAAAACCGATGCTGAGTGGCTGGCGACAATGACTGACTGGTGGAAAGAGCCGGTCAAGAGCGCCCCTTTGCACCGGCCGGAACACCCTGGGGGAGTAGGCTGGAACTGACTCCGGAACCCGGCCTTGATTCCAGCCAATCAGGGAGTGGGGAGGAGGCGGGGCCATGCCGGGGCGGTTCCCATCGCGGGCTTAGCGGGCAGCGCAGCTTCGCGGGCGCGGGAGACGAATCTTTAATCTGGTGGGGTTGCAGAGCACAGTTGCTGGGAGCTGAGGGCGCTGGGTTTCCCCGCAGGATGTTGGGCGGGCCCCTGGGCGGGAGCGTGGCGGGGCGCTGGCCTGGACTGCTGTCGTAGAACCCGAGGGTGAGGGGCGGCTTCCGGCACTCTGACACCCCGGCGCCGCCAGGCT
>CAUYTI010129761.1:0-11808 GCA_963575145.1 Galago senegalensis
GCCTCAGCCTCCCAAGTAGCTGCAACTACAGACACCCGCCACAATGTCTGGCTGTGTTTTTAGCAGTGTGGCAGGAGCCAGGTTTGAACCTGCCACCCTTGGTAGATGGGGCTGGTGCCCTACTCACTGAGCCACAGGTACCACCCCAGATGTATGACTTTTTGATGATAAGCTTTAATCTATTGGCTAGGATTTTTTTTTTTTTTTGAGGCAGAGCCTCGAGCTGTTCCCTTGGGTAGAGTGCTGTGGCATTACAGCTCACAGCAACCTCCAACTCCTGGGCTCAAGCGAGTCTCTTGCCTCCGCCTCCCAAGTAGCTGGGACCACAGGCGCCCACCACAAGGCCCGGCTATTTTTTGGTTGCAGCCATCATTGTTGTTTGGCGGGCGCGGGCTGGGGATTCGAACCCACCACCTTAGGTGTATGTGGCTGGCGCCTTAGCCGGTTGAGCTATAGGTGCCGAGCAGTCTTTACCTTCTTGAATGGTATCTGACCTTTGAGGCATAAAAGTTTAAAATTCTGGTGAAGTCCAATTAATTTGTATTCTTTTTCTATGCTGTGCTTTGGTGTCGTATCTAAAAAGCCAATGCCAAAGCCAATGTTACAAACCCTATGTTTCCTTCTAAGAGTTTTATAGTTTTAGGTCTTAAATTTAAGTTTTTGATCTACACTTAATTTTTGTATATGGTGTGAGGTAGGAGTTTAATGCTATTTTTTTGCATGTGGATATCCAATTTTTCCAGCACCATTTGTTGAAAAGATGTCCTTTCCCCATTGAATGGCATTTGCATTTTTGTTGAAAGTCAGTTGACCATAGGTTTGTAAATTATTGTTGTCTTTCTTTCTTTCTTTTTTTTTTATAGGTTATTTTCTTTTCTTTTTTTTTTGGAGACAGAATCTCACAATACTGCCCTGATTAGAGTTCTGTGGTGTCATAATTCACAGTAATCTCAAACTCCTAGGTTCCAGCCATCCCCTTGCGTCAGCCTCCCAAGTAACTGGGACCACAGGTGCCTACCACAATGCCTGGCTAATTTTTCTGTTTTTCTTTTTATTTTTTTTTTTGAGACAGAGCCTCAAGCTGTCCCCCTGGGTAGAGTGCCATGGCATTACAGCTCACGGCAACCTCCAACTCCTGGGCTCAAGCGAGTCTCTTGCTTCCGCCTCCCAAGTAGCTGGGACCACAGGCGCCCGCCACAACACCCAGCTATTTTTTGGTTGCAGCCCTCATTGTTGTTTGGCGGGTCTGGGCTGGGGATTCGAACCTGCCACCTTAGGTGTACATGGCTGGCGCCTTAGCCGGTTGAGCTATAGGCACCGAGCCAATTTTTCTGTTTTTAATAGAGATGAAGTCTTGATCTTGCTAAGGCTGGTCTGCAACTTCTGAGCTCAGATGATCCACCTATCTCAGCCTCCCAGAGTGCTAGGATTACAGGCATGTTGAGTGGCCACATGTGGGCCTAGGTTATTCTTTTCTTTCTTTCTTTTTTTAAAAATCATAACTGTGTACAGTTATGGGGTACAGTGTGCTGGTTATTGTTTTTTTAATCATTTCTTTGTGTTAGACATTTAGGTCACTTGCAGCTTTTTGTTATAAATTACTCTGTTAAACACAGCATAAAACCTTTACTCTTTTTTTTTTTCTCTTTTTGATGCTATTTTGGTAGACAGTTTTCTCTGAAGTAGAATTCCTGTGTCAAAGATGAATTTAAGTATGTTCTGGAGCTCATTTAATGAGGCATTAAACCTTCGCCATCCTGTTTAAAAGCAACAGCAGAGTTCTTTATTCATGAGTTGCAATTGCTTAAGGATTCGATTTTTGTCAGTGACTTTTGCTGTGAGACATTGGATTCCATGACTGCCTCCTTCAGCTGCTTCTGAAAGACTAGGTAAAGCTAGAGTGAAAACATCAACACTGGGGGTGGCGCCTGTGGCTCAAAGGAGTAGGGCACGGGCCCCATATGCAGGAGGTGGTGGGTTCAAACCCAGCCCTGGCCAAAAAAGAACTGCAAAAAAAAAAAAAAATTAACACCTCTCCAACAGGAAATGTGGTAGTTTTGTAAGCGACTTAAAGAAAAAAATAATGTCATCACATATAGTAGGAAAATAGAGTGATCTTTTAAGAGGGATCATGTCTCAGTTTAGACCTTAGATTAGTGCCAGGAAAATTCCCTGCAGTAAAACCAGTATTTTATTTGAGCTTTTCTCCTGGCTTTAATAATCAAATTAATTTGTATTTCTTATGGTCTAAAGATGACATACTTAAATCATCTCTTATCAGTAGATAATAACAAGTAAAAAAAGAAATACAAAATGTTATTAGGAGAAATTCAAGCTTCTCTTTCATCTTTGCCCCTTAGTCTGCTGTTCTTAGCAGTGGTTCTCAACCTTCTAATGCCGCAATGTATTTTCATTGTTAAAGGGGTTGTGACCCACAGATTGAGAACTGCTGCCTTAGGGGAATCCTTGGTACAGTTAACTTATGTCTGTATAGACTAGTTTACACATGCAATATTCCTGGAAAGATAGTATCTAGGTGCAAAATTATACATTTTTAAGTCTCTTGATACTGACAGATTCCTTTTCAAAATGGTTACATCAGTTTATAGTGGTACTACAGTGCTAATTAGAAAAATTTCAATTTTGTTTCTATTTGAATTTTCTTTCTATAATATTGGACATCTAGTTTGTATTTCCTCTTTTATATGTATTGCTTACTCATGTCTTTGGGCATGATATTATTTTGGTTGGAGTTGTCCTTTATGAGCTTTATTTTGGCAGTCTTTTTTAGATGGTTGCTTTATGATAGCTTGAATTTGGTGAGAAGTGTTAAAATGCTTTTTGTAGTAGGCTAAGAGAGGTATTATGGGCAGAACCGGGGTTGAGGAAAAGGAAGTTAAATGCTTGAGGGAGAAATCCGTAGGATTTAGAAACTTGGAAGCTCTCCAAAGTGACGTTAAGGTGAGTTAGAAAGAGTAGCACTATTAAGAAAAAGAAGTAATGTGCAAAGAAGGAAATTTTGGGGGAAAGATAAGCTTGTTTTAGGTAGGCCAAGAGCAAGGAGGATCTAGATTGAGCTGTCCAGAAAATTTGTGGCTAGAGCTCAAGACAAAAGATACAGTATAGGAATCACCTAATTTACTGAGAACATAGTTTTGAGAGGTTGACTGTAAATGAAGTTACTGAAGGAGACATTTGACAGTGGAGTCAAAGGGGCTATAAGAGAGTAGACTGGCATGCTTGCCAAGGAGAGCAGGTGATCTAGACCAGGGGTCCTCAAACTTTTTAAACAGGGGGCCAGTTCACTGTCCCTCAGACTGTTGGAGGGCCAGACTGTGGGCCCTGGGACGAGTCGGCTGCTAAGCAGGACAGGTAGCAGTGGCAAAAACACCAGGCAGGCCGGATAAATGTCCTAGGTGGGCCACATGTGGCCCGCGGGCCTTAATTTGAGGATGCCTGATCTAGACAATCGAAGGGTACAGGCGGATTAAGAAAAGGCCATTGGGTTTAGTAACTTGGAAAAGATAAAATTTATGGGAAGCAAGAAGTTTTTTTTTAAAAACAGCTTTATTAAGAAATAATCATGTATCAGACAATTTAGCCATTTCACATGTATAGTTCAGTGGTATTTAATAGGTTCAGAGTTGAGCAACTATCACCACAATTAATTTTAGAATATTTTTATCACCACACAGAAAACCCCCCCTCCCACAACTCTGCTCCCTTAGCAGTCACTCCCCATTCCTCTCTCACCCCATCACCCCCCATCTCTCCAGCCCTAGGCAACCACTAATCTACTGTTTGTAGATTTGCCTATTCTGGACATTTTGTATAAATGGAATTATACCATATATGGCCTTTTGTGTATGGTTTTTTTCATTGTTTCCAGTGTTCTTTCATGTTCTAGTATGTATCAGTAATTCATTTCTTTTTATGGCTGAATGATGTTCTACCTACATTTTGTTTATCATAAGTTCAACATTTGTGTTGTTTTGGCTATTATGCATTGTTGCTGTTAATATATATGTGCTGCACTTTCGTGTGGACATTTTTAGTTTGCATTTTATTTTATCGTATTGTATTTATTTATTTTTTTGGTAGAGGTAGAATCTCACTTTATTGCCCTCTGTAGAGTGCCATGATGTCACACAGCTCACAGCAACCTGTAACTCCTGGGCTTAGGCGATTCTCTGGCCTTAGCCTCCCGAGTAGTTGGGACCACAGGTGCCTGCCACAAGGCCCAGCTATTTTTTGTTGCAGTTTGGCCAGGGCTGGTTTTGAACCCGCCACCCTCAGTATAGGGGGTTGGTGCCCTACCCACTGAGCCACAGGCTCCGCCCAGTGTGTGGACATTTTTAGTTCTCTTGGGTATACACCTAGGAGTGGGATTGCTAGGTCGTATGATAACTTTTTCAGCAACTATTCCAGAAGATGAACAAGTTACCAGTGTCCATCCTAATAATTTCAGTATCATTAGTAGTAGGACATTGCAAAATGTCAGTATTCAAATGTCTTATTCAGAAATAAAGGTATTATATAAACAATCTATAGAATTTCTTTTTGTTGTGTAAAATTGTTACATGTCTATGCATCTCCTTTCATTGGAAACCTTTTATACTGAACGTTACCTCAAAGCTGCAGTAGTAGGCATTTTTCTTGTGGATCAGTATATTGGTGTAAGTATACTATGTTAATTTCAAATAATGATTTGTAATAATGATCACAAATATAATGAAAACATCACAGTGGTATTTGATACTAATCTATAGTGATGATGACTTATTTTTCTCTCTCGTCTTAATTTTAGAGATTAAATACTATGATATTTTTTTCTGCCCAATTTGGATTATGTATAGTTTGTGCATCTCGGAAGTTCAAGATCCAGAAAAGCAAAAAAGATCCCTTGGGTCAATATTGTCGGTTGGCCGTGCTTTTTGTGTATTTCTTTCTTAGGGAGAAGGAATGTATAGAAGTTTCAGAGTATGACATTGTCTATCGATTTTGGTCTGATCTCATCGGCTGGCCCTATTTTGGGTCTTGGGCTTAGCTCATTACCTAGTGTTCTCATAAGCAAATAAATGAATAAAAACATTTTTTTTTAAAGTAGTGCATTTAGATGTTTCATATTCAAAAGGTACAAAAGAGTGAATGGTAAAATTTCTATCCCACCTTTGTTATTAGTCATCCAGATCTCTTCTGGTAACGACTAATATGCTAGTTTTTGATTTGTCCTGTCAGATTTGTAGTTTTCTTTCTTTCTTTCTTTCTTTATTTTTTTTATGAGACAGAGCCTTAAGCTATCCCCCTGAGGAGAGTGCTGTGGCATCACAGCTCACAGCAACCTCCAACTCCTGGGCTCAAGCGAGTCTCCTGCCTCCCAAGTAGCTGGGACCTCAGATGCCCGCCACAATGCCTGGCTATTTTTTTTTGGTTGCAGCTGTCGTCGTTTTGGCGGGCCAGGGTGGATTCGAACCCACCACCTTAGGTGTATGTGGCTTAGCCACTTGAGTCACAGGCACTGAGCCAGATTTGTAGTTTTCATATGTAAATTTAACACTATTCTTCCTCCTCCCTCAAATGTGGTACTGCATATGCTTCTGTTCTGTCCCATGATTATTTGGATTATTTCCATGCCTTTTTAACTTACTATATATCTTTGTCTTTGAAACTGTTCAATATCTGTGTATCACATTTCCTCATTCTTCTCAATGGCTGCTTTTATTTTTAATCACTTCCATTAAGAGTATTGTTTGGCTCGGGCCTGTGGCTCAAGTGGCTAAGGCGCCAGCCACATACACCTAAGGTGGCGGGTTCGAATCCCCAGCCCGCGCCCGCCAAACAACAATGATGGCTGCAACCAAAAAATGGCCAGGCGCTGTGGTGGGCGCCTGTAGTCCCAGCTACTTGGGAGGCTGAGGCATGAGACTCGCTTGAGCCCAGGAGTTGGAGGTTGCTGTGAGCGTGATGTCATGGCACTCTACCCAGGGGGATAGATTGAAGCGCTGTCTCAAAAAAAAAAAAAAAAAAAAGTATTGTTCGTCTAGGCCAGGTGTGGTATAATAATCCTTACTATAATCCTGGCACTCTGGGAGGCTAAGGGTGGGAGGATCCCTAGAGCTGAGGAGTTTCAGACCAGCTTGAGCGAGAGCGAGATCCCCCCATCTCTACTAAAAATAGAAAAAAAAATTAGCTGGGCTTTGTGACAGGTGCCTATAGACCTAGTTACCTGGGAAGCTGAGGTATGACTTGAGCCTAAAGCTAGACTCGGTCTCTACTGAAAATGAAAAACTGAGGGGCGGCACCTGTGGCTCTGAGTAGGGCGCTGGCCCCATATACTGAGGATAGTGGGTTTGAGCCTGGCCCTGGCCAAACTGCAACAAAAAAATAGCTGAGTGGGTGTTGTGGCAGGCGTCTGTAGCCCCATCTACTTGGGAGGCTGTGGCAAGAGAATCGCCTAAGCTCAGGAGTTAGAGATTGCTGTGAGCTGTGACTCCCCTGCACTCCACCGAGGGCGATAAAGTGAGACTCTGTCTCTGCCAAAAAAAAAAAAAAAAAAAATGAGCCGAACAGTTTGAGGTTGTTGTGAGCTCTGATGCCATGGCACTCTTACCAAGTGGGAAAAAGTGAGACTCTGTCTCAAAAAAAAAAAAAAAAAAAAAAAAAAGTTGTTGGTCTGTATCCTAATTTTGATTGATTTTGCCAAATTGCCTGTTGAGCCAAATGAGGGCTCCTGTTTCTGTGTACTCTTAGAACATGTTATCTTTTTGATATATGCTAATCTAGGTTAAAAAAGGATATTTGAGTATAGTTTTGTTTCCTATTCTTTTTAGTGAGGTTTGGCATTGTTTATCTGTTTGAACCATTATATAATTTTCTGTAAACTGAGGGATTTGCCCATTTGGTTTTTTTGTTTGTTTGTTTTTTTTTTTATTTGTGGGAACTCTTTATTTTTTTAGATAAGTCATCAATTTAATGACTTTAAATGACATTTAAATAAAATGACTTTAAATTTAATGAATTTAAACAAAAACTGATGTTGAAGTAGAAATTGTTTTACTTCTAATTGAATTGCAGTCATTTTCATAACCATTGGGAGTAGGAGGCCAGAGTTGTGTATTGGATAGCCTATCTACTTGAGTCCAACAGAACTTTGGGGTTAGCATTTTTAGAGGAGTTGGTTGAAATTATATGGTTTGCTAAATAAATATATTTCAGATTGTCTCTGGTTAAAGATAGATTAGTCAAGAAATAAAATATTAATCTGTCTTACGAATTTTCTTTCTTTTTACACAACTTTGAGCAGAAGTGTTTTAAAATCTCATATTAAAATACCTATTTTATCATGTTATAAAATATTGGTTATAATTTATTTTCTTAATCATAAAATGTAAATATCTTCAGAAATAATATTTTTTAGAAATAACATTTACAATTTATGATTAAGAGAATAAATTATAACCAGTATTTTATAATGTATAATAATTATCGTACATTAACTATATAATAAACATTTTATAGTTTATTTCTAAAAAAAATCTGATGATAGTGAGTCAGAGTACCTTGATATTTAATAATCTATACTACTTAGATGTGTTTTCACATTAAGAAAGATCTTTTCCAAAGCCTGAGTTTTTACTCTGTATTCGTGCTCTTAGACTAGTAGGCCCAAGCTCATTTCATGGTTGGGGCAGATTTGCTGGCCTGACACAGACATGATGGCGTGTATAGGCTGGCAGATGAATCACTAAATGCCTCTTTGTCTGCTGATACATGACTAAGTGGTTCCTCATCTGAGAGAGAAAGAAAGAGAAAGAGAGAAATCATTAAAATAAAATGTAGGTAATTGAGGCTGATTCTTTTAATGTTATTAGGAAAAAAACATGGTTAGAAAGACAGTCAATACCACAAAACAAAAAAACCAGTCATTTAAATGTATTGTTATTTAATAAAAATCAGCACTTTTGTAATGAAATTTTTTTGGTTGCATACATTAATCTATGTAACTATTTTAACAGTGTGTGTATATGTGTATATATATGTGTATATGTATATATTTGATTATAAAGTATTTGTCTCATAAATGAAGTGTTACAAAATAAAAATTCAAAGAATTCTTTTCTTTTGGAGACAGTCTCTCACCTGTTGCCCTAGGCTAGAGTGCTGTGGCCTCAGTCAAGCTCATTGCAGTCTCACACTCCTGGGTTCAAGTGATCTTCCTGCCTCTTCCTCCTGTGTAGCTGGGACTACAGGCATTCACCAGCAGCTTGGCTAATTCTTCTATTTTTAGTAGAAATGAGGTCTTGCTTTGCTTAGGCTGGTCTTGAACTGAGCTCAAGGGGTCCTCCCACCTGGACTTCTCTGAGTGCTAAGATTGAGGTGTGCACCATCGTGTCCAGCCAAATGAACTCTTTTTATTCAAGAATTAAGGGAATTTAAAAGTCCCGTGTATCAGTGCTTTTCAGGGATAGCCACCTTATAAAGGACCAACTATTAAAACTTTTCAATGTAATTTTTTTCAATCTGTTTGCCAGCCAATATAAAAGGGAAAAAATAAAAAAGCTTTAATTCCCCCCCCAAAAAATTGAAATTTGAATCTATGAAAGATACAAATTAAAGCTTAATTTTTGTTAGATTTAGCAGAAAAAATTGACCACCTTTGGCTCGGTGCCTTTAGCTCAAGCGGTTAGGGCGCCAGCCACATACATCGGAGCTGGTGTGTTCAAGTCCAGCCTGGGCCCGCCAAACAACAATGACAACTACAACAAAAAAATAGCTGGGCATTGTGGTGAGTGCCTGTAGTCCCAGCTAAGGCAAGAGAATTGCTTAAGCCTAAGAGTTGGAGGTTGCTGTGAGCTGTGATGTCATGGCACTCTACCTAGGGCAGCTTGAGACTGTCTTAAACAAAAATTGACCACCTTCTTAAGTGGTCAATTTGACCCAATTTTCATAGACCAGACATAGACCACATGCAATCAATGGAAGACTCACTTCTGTATATTGACCATCTCTGTAAACTGTATCTTGACTGCTTGGACTGTGACACAATTATCCTCTACATCTTGACCAGTTGGATCTACTCTATACCAAAGGGTAGAAGGTATGAGCCTTGCTCTTTAGTTGTATTTTCTTTAGTATAAATTCTTTTTTCATGTTTTATTATTACCACATGTTGCATTAGGCCTAACATCCTATTGCTTTTCACTTGTTAGGGAAGATTCTTTCAAAGTGAAGCACTTGTCTGAATTGTAGGTATATCCTACAATTACTGAAAAATTTTACACTTAATGGAGGTATATCATGGCTAAAAGGAAAAGGCTCAAAGAACTGACATTGAAGGAAAAGATTTATCTTTTACATTTCCTGGAAAGCAGCAGCCAAAGAAAGATGACAGAACATTTTGGTGTTAGCAGGACTACAGTTAGCAGTGTTCAAAAATGTAAACATGATTTACTGAGGGAGATACGGTGAGGAAACAGAGATCTCCAGCAGAAAAGGAGGGTAACTTCCCTTGATGAAGGCAGTGAAGCCATGTTTAGCTGGTTCAAACGGATGAGGGCAGTTAATTCCGGAATCTCTTGGCCAGTGATCCAAGAAGTTGCTAGAAAATTTGTACAGGAGTTTGGGGTGGCAGATCTCCAAGCATCAAGTGGTTGGCTTGAGAAATTTAAAGTGTGACACATATCTCCCGGAAACTCTTGTGTGGCAAATGAAATGAAGTTCCAATAGAAGTTATGGAAGTTCATCAAAAAGTTTGGGCTTTTCCAGAGATTTCAAAGGTGATGACATCTTTAATGCTGATGAGTGCAGAATCTTTTTATTTTATTTTATTTTAACTTAATTTTTTTTCTTGAGCGTAGAATCTTTTTGAAAGGGATACCTGACATGAGCCTTGTCGTGAAGGCTGACAAATGTTAAGAGTGGAAAACTTTATAAAGAATGTTCCACAGTTCTGCTTCGTGCTAGCTCAACCAGAGAGCAACTTGCTGATTGGTAAATTGGCAAAGGCATGTGCATTCAAGAACAGAAGCCAGAAGACCTCCTCATCACTTGAAGATCAAACAAATGTGCATGGATGATGGGTGCTCTATGTGAGGAGTGGGTAAGGGTATTGAACAGGAAATGAAGAAGCAACAGTTTATTCTACTGACAGGAGATAACTGTCCTGGCCACCCACCAGGGAATCATTTCACAAATGTGACACTGAAATTTCTGCCTTCAAATACGACCTAAAAAATCCAACCTCTTGACCAAACCATCGTCAAAACATGGAAAACACATGTGGTTTTCCACAAAGTGAAAACACAACCTGTGGTTCACCTGTGGAAGCAACTTCATCCATTGTGTCAGCACTCTGGATGCTGTCCTCTGGATCAGTACCACTTGGAATAAATTCCACCAGAAATGATACAGGAGTGTTTTTGGTATCATCAGACAGTCCATCTCCCATGGCAGAATTTGAAGGAGTAGATTTTGAAGGTTTTGTTGCAGTGGATAATGAAGTGACAACCTGTAATGAACCTGACCCAGAAACAATTTTCCAAGTGATATTGATCAAAGTACAGGCCAGTGTCAAAGTGCAGGAAGCAGCTGATGGAGTTAGAAGTAAGTGAGGATGACACAAATTGCAGACTGCAAAAGAAGAGGATATCAGGCATTGATAATATAATTGAATTCTTACTGTGCAAAAATGTCCAGGTATGCTTAGTGGTATATCCAGCATTGAGAGTGCTTTTTTTGTAGTAAGAATAAGAAACAGACCAACACTGACTCTTTTCAGAAAAAATCCGGGAGTGTGGAGTCTGTAGCCTGTGGGCTGATTTTATGAAGACTTTTTTGGCTTATTTGTGCTGTTGGATATCACGAAAAGTATGCACAGACCGTTTTTTGTTAATCAGTTTTTGTGTGTGGCCTAAGACAGTTTGCAATGTGGGACATAAAAGAAAAAGGGTTGGACACTCCTGGTTAAACCATAAGAAAAGAGTAAATGTGTTGATTTTTGTATAATGTTGTATGTACGATTTTACTGAGTTTTGATTGTGTATGATATTCTCTAATAAAAGTTGTGTATAAGAAAGTAGAGTGCATGTCTGTATCAGTACAGTAGGCCTCATTTCCTTATATTGAGCACTCTGTATGTTGACCAATTTGTTACAGTCCCTTGGGTGGTCAGTTTGCAGAGGTTCTCCTGTATTTTAATAAAATAATCTCTTGTGTATTGGTAGAAAACACTGGACTGCAGACTGTGCTTTAAGTAGCACCATTTTTTTGGACTTAGCAGCTAAGTCACTTTTTTATGTTTCTACTTAGATTTTATATTGTAGGAGAAAGAGTGCCTTCCCAATTCAGCAGATTTGTCTAACTGTGAATCTAGGCATTTAAGTAGTTTTAAACACCTCATTCTTGGATTTTTAAAAATTTCTCTACTGATTTTTAAATGATCCATTTTCTCCTAATCTGAAATATGTTTTGCTATCGTTAATGTTATTAAGCTAAGATTGCTAGAGGCTTGTGAGTTGGTAATAAAATTAGAGACTTTGGCTCGGCACCTATAGCTCAACTGGCTAAGGCGCCAGCCACGTACACCTAAGGTGGCGGGTTCGAATCCCCAGCCAGGACCTGCCAAACAACAATAATGGCTGCAACCAAAAAATAGCCGGGCGTTGTGTCGGGTGCCTGTGGTCCCAGCTACTTGGGAGGCGGAGGCAAGAGACTCGCTTGAGCCCAGGAGTTGGAGGTTGCTGTGAGCTGTAATGCCAAGGCACTCTACCCAGGGGGACAGCTTGAGGCTCTGTCTCAAAAAAAAAAAAA
>CAUYTI010129763.1:0-16862 GCA_963575145.1 Galago senegalensis
TGCAACAAAAATAGCCAGGTGTGTGCCTCTCTCTGAGGCAAGAGAATCACCTAAGCCCAAGAGCTAGAGGTTGCTGTGAGCTGTGGTGCCACAGCACTCTGCTGAGGGCGACAAAATGAGACTCTGTCTCTTAAAAAAAAAAAGAACTGTTTGTCAAGTCTTAGGTGCTTGCAAGAGTTCTTTCCTAGTACAGGGATCAGCCCTTGGTGATGCACATTCTTGACCAGTCTATCATTTGGTCATTAAATTTGTTTATAGTATCAAAAAAAAAATTTAAACCATAAGACAAATAAGCAAAGTTCCGAATTTAGATGTAAAAAGTAAACTTGAATACTTTTTAGTTAAATCAGAGTTCTAGAAATCAGAGGAAAAAATATCTTCCAATTTTGAAAACTTGAATACGCAGGTTTTTAAATTTTAATTTGAAATCATAAAAAAGATTAAGTATTTATTTACTTTTTTAACAACTAAAATGTTAGGGAAAGGGGGCTGTGAGGAGATTGTGTCCTGAGAAAAGTCACCAGAAGCAACTTCTCAGCAATGCTGACAATCGTGTCTTGAAACCAGTGCTGAAGGTTATGGAGAAGATGTGTGGGTACAGCACACGCAACCCTGGACTTGGGAGTGATCTAGACACGGTCTGCACGCAGCTGTGTAGGCTCATGCATGAATAACACATGGTGGGGACATTCTTTCTGGCTTGGACAGCCCTGGTCTAGAGCAGGGAGCCTCTTACCAAAGGCCCCAACTGACCCACAGTGCACACTACAGAGTGTACGGTCCAGTAACAGTCTGCTTGCACCTGCTCAACCTTAGACTGCTTCTGAATTCTGGTTTTCTTTGTTTTTACCCTAACGTCCCATGTCCTGTAGTTCCAGTTCTGGTCTTTCACAAAAACACCGAGTCTCAAACCAGGTGCTTGTCTCCCCAGGGTCACAGCTCTGGGACAGGCCTACCGTCATTTCACCAGGCAGCTGTGTCCCATTGTGAGGGATAAATGGAGTGTACTGTGGAGCTGGAGCCTGCCTTGGCTCTCCGTGACCTGAAATGGAGCACCCTGACCACTAAGCATTTTCATGCCTCACAAGAAGTATTTGGTTTTGCTTCTACGATAATTTTTTTACTTCAGCTAAAATTAAAAACATTGGTAGTTTTTAGATGAACTTAGGTATTTTCAGCTTTTCTTAAAAATATGGAGATCTATCCATGAATGGATTAATAAACTATGGTATATGTATACCATGGAATATTATGCAACATTTAAAAAATGGAGACTTTGCTTTTTTTTTTTTTTTGGCAGTTTTTGGCCAGGGCTCTACTCCTTTGGGCCATAGGCATCACCTGAGACTTTACCTCTTTTATGCTTACATGGATGGAGCTGGAAAATATTCTTCTTGGTAAAGTATCTCAGGAATGGAAAAAAATATATATATCCAATGTACTCAGTACTACTATAAAACCACTTTATAATCACTCACACTTTCATATGAAAGATGAGTCACAACTACAGCCCAGGATGAAGGAGGGAAGGGGACAGGGAGGGGAACGGAGGGGTGGGTCGATAAGGGAGGGTTAGTAGGGGGACCACACCTATGGAGCATATGACAAGTACGAGTCGGATCTATCAGGTGTAGAACACAAATGTCTTAAGACTGTAATTGGGTAAATGAGGTCAAGGCTATTTTAATTTGTAGGATGTAAGCACTCCAATTTGTACAAATAATCAACACATTGAATCCCACAACAGCATAAATTTATTCATCACCTATGAACAAATGACTTATAAAAAAACATGCAGATCCAGCAATGTTGTTGCCCACCTTGCAGGGGCAAAGTAGGTTGGGGTCTAGCTGTGGGGCTCCTTTCTGTTGGAGGCCTGGGAGCAGCCCAGCTAGGTAGGGTGCTTTGTGTGGCAACAAGGTGATGGGCAGAAAAATGCAAAGACAAAGTCCCTTTCTGAATGGCAGGATTCTAATTATTAACTTAATTGTACTATTTTTGAACACCATTATTTTCTTTAAGAAGAGATCACAGAGTCTCAGCGAGTCAAGTGTTTGCTTATTAATTGCTACCTTTGTAACCAGAACTCAATTAATAGTATTAGGACACACAAAACAATAGAACTCCTAAAATGATTAAGCCCCTAAATAGAAATTTAATAGATTATCTTATAAGCTTTTGAAAATTAAAATGTGTAGTATTTCCCCTTGTGTCTACCAGAGATTGGTTCCAGGACCCCCTACAGATATCAAAACCCACAGATGTGCAAACCCCTGACTTAAAATATTGCCATATTTGTTCCAAACCTGTGGTGGTGCTTTCTGTGCACTTGACATTGTGTCTGCATTGCTCACTGCACCAAATCCAGTGTAAAAGCTATGCAAACAGGTGTTATATTATTAACACTATATTGCTTAGGAAATAATGGCTGAAAAAAGTCTGCATGTGTTCAGTACAGATGAAGCTGTTCATTTTCTTGAGAATACTTTTTACCTGTGGGTTGTCAAGTCTGTGGATACAGGCTCCCTATGCAGAGAATCACATCTACATTAGAAATATCTTTTTTTTTTTAATTTAACAGAATCTTACTATGTTGCCCTCTACTGTAGAGCACTGGGGTATCACAGCTCATAGCAATCTCAAACTCTTGGGCTTAAGCGATTCTCTTGCCTCAGCCTCCCCAGTAGCTGGGACTATGGGCACCTACCACAATGCCTGGCTATTTTTTTTGTTTGTTTGTTTTTAGCAAACAGGGGCTGGGTTTGAACATACCAGCCCTGGTGCAAATGGCTGGCACCCTCCCCACTGAGCTACAGGTGCCGTACATTAGAAATATCTTTAGCATATGGTAAGAGTTGCCAGTGTCCCTAAGTGCTAATACATGAACTTATGCTCCTAGAAATGCTAATGATTATTTCATCATAAATGTTGACTTCATATATTCTGAAATACATATATATATTTATAAATTGTTATTTTAATGAATTTGTGGGTTTTTTTTTTAATTTTTAAGGTATTGTTAAGCACTTGTGGAGAAAGTTAAAAAAAAAAACAAAAACAGAAAGGGATTCAGATCTGAACCATCGGGGGTTTCCATGTAAAAGGAGAGAAAGTCAGACTAATAGTGACAGAGGACACCTGACTGGGGCTGAGTCTGGGGTTGCTGAGAGCACCTGACTGGGGCTGAGGCTGGGGTTGCTGAGAGCACCTGACTAGGGCTGAGGCTGGGAGTGCCAAGGACACCTGACTGGGGCTGAGGCTGGGGGTGCTGACGTGGGGTTTGAACCATCTCTTTTCAGGTTAAAATTAAATTTCAAGATCCATCAAACCAAAGTCATTGCTGTTTGGGGAAGATAATTGCTACTTAAAGAATAAAGATACTTAATTTTGACAACATGCTCTCAAAGTAAGTGCACCATGCATCTGCTCCATCCCAGAAGTGTGGAGTGGGGTGCTCTCCATCCTGCTTGTGGCACACTGGGTCTGTAAGCACCTGCCCCGTTCACTCACTGCTGTGCACACTTTACACATGAGGACCCTGGGTGTTGCTTGCCCCATGATATCAGCCAAATAGATTGCATGACAGCAAGTCTGGCAAAGTTACAGCCTGAATAAACAGAGGGCAGGTCATCTCATTTTCATGACTAAATCATTTCATGGTTGCAGATTTTATATCTTTCCAAAATATATCCCTGAGGTTAGTCTATTGCCTAGGAATGAATTCAGAAAATAGCAATTTTAGCTTATGGTAATAACATTTGAGAGATTGTTGCTAAACAGCATTAAAGAGCTATTTAGCAGCATCCCCCCCACCCCATATCACATAACTCAGTTCATGACCATAAACATTTGGTACGTTCGGCTGACCATACTTACTAGCTAGCTAATATTTCCCTGATAACAGTCACAAAATCTGGCTCTTTCTTTTAAAAAATGACATTTAACAATAAAATTCCAAAGTTAATTTGAACAAATATTTAATAATATAAGTATAACCTAAGATTTTATAAAATGTAAGTGCAGATGGGATTTTAAAAAAAAGCTATGAAAGATAAGAACAGGCTGGATAAAATGCTTACAAGCACCCAACAGAAAATACTTAGACACAAAAATTACACATGAGGTGCATTACTGTCAAAGCTGGAGTTAGGCATTTGATGTGTGATCCTACAGTTCACAAGTTAGTGTCTAAGCATTGTTAGACATTGACACCGGATGAGGGGAGAGAATGGTGATGAAATTGGCCAGGCTTCCCCTGGGCAAGAGCTGAGTGAATGCAGACCTATGAGACCCAAAAGGCTTTCCCACGAGTCAGGATTTCCCACCACCTCTAAATAATGAAAAGCAAATAAACGTGTAAACAATACATTTGGGAAAACATGAGTGTTTTCAGTAATAAAGACTAAACTGCAATCTCCAAAGTATATCTTTCAGTAGGGAAAAGTTATGAATTTGGTTCAAAATCAGGAATATAATGGAATACAGACTACTCTCTAAATGATTATATTTAGAAAGAGTCAAATCAGTATTTCAAGGTCCAGGACACGCTGAGTTGACTTGAGGCCGAGGCTAAGCATGTCTCATTCTGGTAATCCTACCCCCGTCAACACAGGGAAGTGCTCCCCACTCCATCTGGTCTCCGGGAGATGGTCCTGCATGGGAGGCTGACCCTGATCCTACTTTATCCTCAACTCCACTTGCATTGAGACTGTCCGTGGCATCCCAGAAATCCTGTTGGGGCAGGGCTATCACCTGAGCTGACCTCAAGCTCTGGGCTCAGTGTCTAGATAGGAGCATCTCCAAGGGGGCTCTGGATGGGGATGGGCTGTGCAGACTAACTTCCAGCTGCTTCCATTCCGTATTTTGTTCCGAGGACAAGGTCTGCTGATAGAGGACAGCGTGGAGGCTATCTTTGGCACCAAAGTGTGTATCAGGTCCTTCCATCCCATAACATTCCACAAATTCTGTTGCTGCTTTCCTGGTGCCACGACTGCTCAGAGCTAGTTTTCTTCCATGACCAACCATGAGTGGCAAGGCAGCTCTAGGTTGTGTTCAAATTCTGGGCTCATATTCCCTTAAAAAAATAAAACTGCTTATTTCCTAGGACCAGGTGTCTTAGAAAACCAATATGAATGGGTTCCTGATTCACTAATGGTTTCTCTAAATGTATCAGTTTATAATTTCTGTAATTTTATGGGTGCTATGTAATTTTGTTAGAATTTATGGCTATGTAAAGGATTAAACAGGATGATTGTGGCTTAGGGGACCCTTAGTTTCAAGGAAACTTGGTCCCACAAATTTATACTTGATTGTTTTCAGTGTGTGAAAACTGTTTCAAACACAGAAATGTATTGACAACGTAAGATTTTCAGAAAGGATGATTTTATTTCCCCTGCATATAAGAGTAATGCATAAAATAAAATAATGAAAAGAATGATTAAATTTGCAGTAAAATTTATAGTACAAATATTAGCTCCTTGAGGGCAAAAATCATATTTTTTCCACTGTAATTCTCAGGGCCTTATTTGTAGTAAAAGTTTCAAAGATGTTTG
The DNA here is from genome assembly GCA_963575145.1 of Galago senegalensis. Lineage (NCBI taxonomy): Eukaryota > Metazoa > Chordata > Mammalia > Primates > Galagidae > Galago > Galago senegalensis. Next base: position 5,553 of record CAUYTI010129763.1, read on the forward strand.
TTGTTTCCTTACAAATCCTGGTAACAGTGGCACATATGGCTAGAAAAATAGAATCTGACAAAATAGAAGCACAGCACACTCTTCCTACACGAGAGTATTTCTTGAACTCTCATTTTTACACATGCATAAAAATTATACATACACTTGATTTTTATTATAAAACAATGGGTGACTATGTTTATCCTACATTAAAGTTTTACTGCGGATAAAACTTTACTAGACAGCCCCCTCCCTGGTTTGGGTCTAGGTATTCGAAGAAGGATTGGTCTAGCCTGGTGCACTCCCTGGACCAGCATAGTGACTGGAACATCACCCTGCCCCCACATGGGCACCAGCAGGTGGAAAGTGGCTTCCTGAGCACTTGGCAAGTCCTGAGCACAGTGCTGCCCAAGGGCATGTGCTCCATTTCATTGTTGGTTTTGGTGGAAATCATAAGTTTGTGGGGATGAAGGGAGGTGAGGCTGAGCTCAGAGGGAGTGGATCACAAACACGGCAAATAGCAGGACGTGAAAACGACTGGTAGAAATCCAGCATGTCAGTCCTGGGGATGCTCTTACATATTCCAGATTTGGCTCAGCAAGAATCTCTTCACTATTATCCCAACATTGTATAGATATCAGATAGCACCAGGAAGTGTGTATACAATGATCGAATTCTTCCAACTCATGCAAAGGTTGTCTGCCCCTGAATAAAGGATCAAAATTATGGGATTTCACAATTAAATCTTAACTAGATTTTTCCAAATGCAGAAGAGACACCCACCACTTCTGCTATCACAGGAGCTGGGGGTGTCACTGAGGAGCTGTCCCAGCTGTGGTGTGGGGGTCACCCCACCAACACCCCACACCAAGGAGGCCCTTCAGCTCTGTAGAAACGTCAGCATGGGTGCCCATCAGCCTGTGTGTGAGGACCTGGCCTCCCTCTTCCCGCCCTCTGTCTCTCGGCTGTCCATGTCCATCTGTTCCCTTCTTTGTTTCTGAACTTTCTGGAACTGGGCAGGCTGTGCAGGGGACTCACCGGCGGGGGCTTCAGGGACAGCCACAGGTACTCTCTTGTCTTACTTGAGGGTGAACGCCAACACTTCCAAACCTCGAAAAAGAAAATCAAGTGTTAAATTGAAGCAAGGTGTTAACATCATCACCTAAGAGAGGTGTCTCTCATGTGAAATTTGGGGATGTGTGTGAGATAACTGGACATTTTCTGTAAGTAGAAATCAAGCTATTTATTTTATAACAATTCATTTTCTCTAATTACCCTACTGTCTCCTAGAAAGTGTCAAATTTCTGGTACTGAATTTTAGTTACTTGGCAACAGTAGCCTCTACATAAAACGACATTTTCAGAATCTTCTTCATGGTTTAGGCATTCCTTCCCATATTTCTATATTGCCAGTTCCCACAGTTCCTCAGTAATACACAAAGATACAGTGTATCTTCTTGGTAATTAGCTCATTCAAAATTAAAAGGTGAAGAAGTGGGTAACTGTGAGGTGGTGGATGTTTCCTTTGCCCCAGCACAGAAACCTGTTTAATATTCACATGGGTCTCATCCCATCATGCTATATACCTTAAATAGGCACAGTGAAATTTATAACACATAAAATAAATCAAATATGAAAATGAAAATATTCCAGGACATTGTCTAAGGAATATTCTCCACAAAATTCTCAGGTTCATTTTGCCAGTTTGGGGATCCAGGCTCACATTTTAGATGCAGAGATCTCTGGAACAGGTGATAAAACATGTCTAACTGCTCCCCCACCCCATGAAACAACAAAGAAAATCACTCACATTTCATGAGAAATGAAAGGCACTAACCCAAAGCCCTGCAGCTCCCAGGCACTGCCTAAAGAACACCCCTGACTATGGGTCTCCTTGTCTGAATGTCCCTCTGATCAGAACGAGGAGGATGATTAGATTTCTAATTTCTGTGAAATGACCAGGCTACGTTCAGCAGCCCTTAGCAAGCTGTCACCAACAAGACCAATGAGCACATCCTGAGTTCACACACAGCAAGGGTTGCCAAGGATACGCTGTCCAGGGACCAGGGTCAGAAGTCAAACTGACCAATATTGAGTAAATTGCATTGGTCTGAATGATTCCCCCTGAGCTGGTAATGATGTGGGGAGCACACAGCCTGGTCTTCAGACAGGTGCGCTCTGCTTTCGAGGGTCGGAGAAAGCTGCCTTTGACGACTGGCACATACATACAGATTTGTTTGGCTTGTGTTTATGTGTGTGGAATATACTGATGTGTGTGTGTGTGTTTATATAAGAAGAGGCTAATACGACAGTGAGGGAGGTATTACAACATAAAACCACAGGGTGTGTATCTGTCTGTGTATGTTTTGAGCTTAAAGTAAATCAACACTACACCCAAAACTATACGCAGATGACTATGACACTAAAAAATTCTGTGCTGTAATTTTTCATCAATACAGGGTTTTTTCTTTTTTTCCCCTCAAATCATATTGTGTGACTTTTAGGGTAGAACCAGATTAGAGAAACATTATCTAAGGGGTTATTATTTTATGTAAGACCTCCACATACTGTTTCAAATACCTAACATATAACAGTTTAATTATCAGATTTCAGAAGCAACCAAACACAACAGCAAAGACGAGGAATTTCAAAGTGGTCTTCTTAAGGAGCATTCTTCTACCGTGGAAACGGAGACAGCTCCCTGAAGTCATCAGGGCCGGCCTTCCCGAGGCTGCACCGGCTGCTCACGGAGCTGCATTTCTACACCTTAGTTCTCATGCTTCCCTTTGCTTCTGTAGTCATTCAGTCTTTCCATGTAGTCTGTCATTATTTAAGGATGAAAACTCACACATCTGACACACTGCTTTAATGAGACATGTATCCTGGCAAGAGATCTGAAGCAGGCCGCCCTGGATCTCTAACTTAGATGAAGGTGGACAGAAGCAGAAACCTGGGAAGTTCTGGAGACTGGGTCGCGTTCCTGGGTCTGTGCCCACAGCTGGGCAGAGCCACCGGCCAGTCCTCTGGCCTCCCCACGCGGGAGCAGCGGCAGGGGGTGTGCCCTGAGCATAAGGGGCACTCTGGGAAGATTTCCTGACACACTGGTGCTTTGCTTCTCCTTAGCTTCCAATTAACAAGGTCAAAAATCAGTTTTTCCAAGTATAGTTCAAAGTTGAACAGAGAAGTCCTGGGTAAACTCTACTGAGTCTTTTCCCAAGAAAGAGAAAACAAAAACAATTTTAAGAGACTGTAAAATAGTCTCTTAAACAATGCCAAAGAAAACAGCCTTCTTCCTCTTTAATCATTCTTATTCATAAGTGGAAAAGTCCAGAGATGACTTTAGTCACATTTTCTGTACTTTGGTGAGAGTTATCCCCTGTCTTAAAGTACATCCTGCCCTGTCTATGTCATGATGCCAGCATGCGGGTGTGCGCTGATGGGCAGAGCACTACAGGGCGTCCTGGCAGCATCCTGACCTTAGGTGCATTATTCAGACCAAATAGTGGATCTCTTTAATAATGCCTTTGTTCACATTTTCCAAGTTGGTAAACAAAAGTCAGAACTGGCTGCTTAAAAAAAGAAAAGGGCCTGGATATCTATTTTAATGAACATAATGTGATCCTTGTTCTTTCTAACTCTATAGATAAAGCAAAGAAGACGAAATGGCCTGTGCATTTCCAGATAGATGGTTAAGAAAAGAATCATTCTACGTCTGGAGTAGTACATTTGTAAAAGCGCTGAGTTTTGTCTGTGTTCAATTGGGATACTGACCGGAGGGAGGCAAGAGGCAAGGTAATTAAGTTTCCTTTACTAATTTAGTCCTTTGTAGCGTCCCACTATCTCTTCCAAGTGCCTGCTGCCCTGTTGTGTCACCTTTGATGCTGGCTCATCTGCCAGGATGAGAGATGCTACCCTGGTAACCCTCCCTGAAGGGCCCGCACCCTGCCTGGTGAAAGGCGGCTGCCCAGATATTTTAAATTTGCTTGTTTTATTTCACACATGTCCTGCAATCTACATTAATTACATTGTGATTTCAGGATTAGTTTCAATAGGGAGGTGATTTATGAGGAAGATGCTAGAGAAAGTCTATAGCAAATAATAGAAACGAAAATTAATAAATCATGGCTCTTTTCACATAAAGAAAGAAAATTCTTTGTAAGGTGAACTATTTGAAACACAATTAGCTCATTCATGCCTTGGCAGTAGGAAATACTGTTGTTAGATCTGCAGCGAGGGCTGCTTTGCTCACACTTTAAACTGACGGGTGAGGGGAGTGTGGTCCTGAAGTGGTTCCTCTGCTGACTTTTGCAGCTAGGATCTCGCTCACCTTGCTTTTGTAGACAGGTCCCCCGATCTGTGCGCCCCTGTGCACACAGCTCCCACCCTCTGCTCTGGACATCACGTCTTGGAGAATATCACCACACCACGCAGCACACAGAGGTGGAGCATGAAAGACACCTTCCGGACAAAGCGTTCTATCGGTGAATAATCTCTGTTGTGAAATGCTTAATTAGATGATCCTGGCACTGGTGCTGTCTATGCCCACCTGTCCTGAAACAATGCTGCTCTCTGGTTGATCCAGACCCTGCGTTGTCTCCTTGTCTCACGCCTCAGTGGGCAGCGCTGTCCCAGCCTCTGGCCCTGACCAACACCTACTGCCTGACAACCAAAAATCAGCCTTTCCAGCCCTGACCATCTCCTGAGAAGGAGAGGAAACAGAACTGGCTGGCCCTCTTCCCTGGGAAGTGATAGCACTCTATCCTCCTGGCTTTGTCCATCCTCCTGGAAGCACCTTGGGCCCTGTCTCAACTCTTCTTACTTTTCACATCCCCAGGTGGCAGCTGGGCATGGGACCGTCACAGTCTCTACCCATACACTTCATCTTAGATAATCGGCCATTGTCTCAGCTTCACTGAGGTCTCTCCACGAGGAGATCCTGGCCATGGAAGATCAAGCCTTTAAAATGAAGATCTGGTGTAAGGAGGCATCTGGCTGGGACAGAGACATTTCTAACCGCATACTAGACAGCTCCACCTGGACACTTCTCCAGATCTGAGGTGCAACATGTTCAAAAGCAAATTTCAAGTTATACTAAATAAAACATCTTAAACATACTAGAGTTTTCTCCACAAAATATTTATTATATTTATAATGATGAAAATCATAAGTTGTAAAATCTTCAGTGACAAAGAATGGTTAAAAATAATGGTAAAAACATTATGGAGTATTTTTGGATCTTTAAATGGCTTGGACAGAGGTAACTGTATTTTGCAAGCAAACAGGTTATATTGCTATATATGGAAATATAGATGATGTGAGATTCCCCAAAGGAACTTTGCACACTAGGATTCATGTGGCCCCCTCCATGTGTCAGGCATTATGTCACCATGTGTCTGTGTAGCGGGAAGTGCCCAGGGACTCACCGCAGTTCCCAGGATGAGCGAGGGCATTAGAAAGGTAGGCACTAGCCATCACTTATAAGCCATGGTTATTTAGTCATTTACTGGCGTGTTTTTTTTAATTCTTTCTATTAAATAATAAACACATAGATCATGTATACATTAATGCATGCTGATTTCATATAGAATTAGGAATGCTTACATCACACTGGCTAAAATATACCTCATCTCATTTACTTAATTATTGTGTTAAGACGTTTATACTAATAGATCCGGCATGTACCCTTGCATTATGCACCATAGGTGTGATCCCACCATTCACCCTCCCTCTATCTGACCTCCCTCTCCCCTCTCATCCCCCCTCCTCCTTCCTTCATCTTGGGCCATAGTTGTGATCTATTCCTCTTATGAAAGTGCGAGTGATTGTAAATTGCTTTCTTAATAGTATTGAGTACATTGGATATTTTTCTTCCATTCTTGAGATACTTTACTAAGTAAGATATGTTCCAGCTCCACCCATGTAAACATAAAAGAGGTAAATCTCCATCTTTTTTAAGGCTGCATAGTATTCCATGGTGTACATATACCACAATTTATTAATCCATTCATGGGTCGATGGGCACTAGGGCTTCTTCCATGACTTGGCTATTATGAATTGAGCTGCAATGAACAATCTGGTGCAAATATCTTTGTTATAAAGTGATTTTTGATCTTTTGGATATACACCTAGTAGAGGAATCTCTTACTTTTTGCTTTTAAAGACTGCTAAAAATCATTTAAAATGTGTAACTTTATAAAAAGAATTTTTTCAAATAGAAAAACCTTTCATACACACACACCTCCCTCAGCATTCCTGAGACACTTGTTTTCCTGTCCTCATCACTGACTGCTTCATGGTCGGTCAGAACAATGCAGGGCCACTCTGTCCCTGGCACCTCCCTAGTTCACGCCTAACAGTCACTGGCTTCCACCCTTTGCTCTTTGGAATGTCTCCCAATCTTGCTGCCTCCATCCTGGGTGTGGCCTTGGCCTCACTCCCTCTTCTCTGTGCTGCCCCACCCTCTTCTTAACACTGTTCCCAGCACCTCCCGTCACTACATGGCACACTGCACTGTCCTAGCACCTGCCATCCCCTTTTGCAAAAGCCATGAGGTTCCTTTCTTGGCTGCTGGGAGCTGCTCAGCTACATCAGTCCCCCCTATTTTGTCATTCAGCACTCAGCCAGGTGGTGTCCCCTAGCAACCCCATACTGGCCACAGTCTGCTTACTCCATCCTCTCCCCTGGGACCACGTGCCCACGCTCCATCTCCATCCTGCAGTTGCTACCTGAAGATGGCGGGTCTGGCCACACACCTCTCCCCCACCCCCAATCATGGGAGTCCTAAATGCACCAGTGAGCTCTCAGCACCCAGGGGCTCCTCTCCCCCATTCAGACCCACCCTCTGCCCTTCCCCTCTGCTTTGTGTTCTGAGAAGTTGATCTAATGGGCTCCATCCTGGGGCCAAATGGGGATCCAGTGGGATTCAGCCCTGGAGCTCCGGGCAAGAGGAGGGTGCAGTTAAGGCCTTTGTTCATCCCTCTCTGTGGGAAAGCAGGCAGCAGGGCCCCCAGAGGCCACCACCCTGGGCCTGAGCCTCCCAGCACCGCCCCTGGGAGTGCTGGGCCCCGAGGAAGCAACGCCTCCCATCTCACCCATGGGTGAATAGCCCTGTGAAAGCCACCTTGTAGCCTCCTTTTTTGGATGACTCACTCATCTGTAGTAGAAACAGCCTGCAGCAGCAGGGCACAACAGAGCCGGCAGCTCCGCTGGGCAGACCCTGGATTTGGAAGCTGGAGTGAGCACGTTTGAGACGGGATGTCTGCAAAGTGTCATCATCATTTTACTTCAAAGACTCTGGACTGCCAGGGTGTCATATATATCAATATTCAAATATAAAGGCAAGAATTACAGTCCTCCATGGATCAATAGTAATTATTTTAGAATAGTCAGATACATTGATTTATCCGCATCTCTGACCCCATCCACTAACACGAATAAGCAGGAATCGCATGTGTGGTGTGTGTGTGTTTACACACGCAAGGAACAGGGCTCATGCACAAGCAGGGTGCAGGGCTCACACACATGCAGGCTTAAGGCTCCTGCACACACAGGGAGCAGGGCTCATACACACACAGGGTGCAGGGCTGATACACACACAGGGTACGGGGTTCACACAGATGCAGGACTTAGGACTCACACACAAGCAGGGTGCAGGGCTCACACACATGCAGGGAACAGAGCTCACACACACACACACAGAGCAGGGCTGACACACATGCAGGGCTTAAGGCTCATCACACACAGGGCACAGCACTCACACACATGTCGAGAGCAAAGCTCACTCACAACACAGGGCACAGGGCTCACACACATGTGGAGAGCAGGGCTCACTCACATGCAGTGCACAGCACTCACACACATGTGGAGAGCAGAGCTCACTCACACGCAGGGCACAGGGCTCACATGCACGCAGGGCACAGGGCTCACACACACATGGAGAGCAGGGCTCACTCACATGCAGGGCACAGGGCTCACTCACACACAGGGCACAGGGCTCACACACATATGGAGAGCAGGGCTCACTCACATGCAGGGCACAGGGCTCACTCACACACAGGGCACAGGGCTCACATGCATGCAGGGCACAGGGCTCACTCACAACACAGGGCACAGGGCTCATACACACATGGAGAGCAGGGCTCACTCACATGCAAGACACAGCACTCACACACATGTGGAGAGCGGGGCTCACTCACACGCAGGGCACAGGGCTCATGCACATGCAGGACACAGCACTCACACTCATGTGGAGAGCGGGGCTCACTCACAAGCAGGGCAAAGGGCTCACACGCACACAGGGCTCACACGCACACAGGGCACAGGGCTCACATGCATGCAGGGCACAGGGCTCACTCACATGCAGGGCACAGGGCTCACACACACATGGAGAGCAGGGCTCACATGCATGCAGGGCACAGGGCTCACACGCACGCAGGGCACAGGGCTCACTCACACGCAGGGCACAGGGCTCACTCACATGCAGGGCACAGGGCTCACTCACACACAGGGCACAGGGCTCACATGCATGCAGAGCACAGGGTTCACACACAGGGCACAGGGCTCACATGCATGCAGAGCACAGGGTTCACACGCACGCAGGGCACAGGGCTCACTCACATGCAGGATGCAGGGTTTCCATCTTGGGTCAGGCCCTGACAATGTCTCCAGTCTGAAAACTTTCATTCTATCTCCTGTTCTTTGAGTTCCAGTGTCTGATCTCCTCTTTATTATGCACATTCACATTGGTAAACATTTAGAATACATTCAAGGGCAACAATTTATTTTATTGTTTAGAATTGTTGACTACAAGGCATCAAATGCACCTGCTTTTTTACCTAACATGCACAGAAAGGTGAGTGACCAGTAGGACAGAAGGAGGGTTAGTACACAGTAGGGTGGGGGAGGGTGAGCACACAGTAGAACAGGAGGAAGGTGAGCACACAGTAGGGCAGGAGGAGGGTGAGCATACAGTAAGGGCAAGAGGAGGATGAGCATACACTATGGGCAAGAGGTGGGTGAGCACACAGTAGGGCAGGAGGAAGGTGAGTGTACAGTAGAGGCAAGAGGTGGGTGAGCACACAGTAAGGCAGGAGGATGGTGAGTGTACAGTAGGGACAAGAGGTGGGTGAGCACACAGTAGGGCAGGAGGATGGTGAGTGTACAGTAGGGGCAAGAGGTGGGTGAGCACACAGCAGGGCAGGAGGAGGGTGAGCATACAGTGGGGCAAAAGGTGGGTGAGCACACAGTAGGGCGAGAGGAGGGTGAGCACACAGTAGGGCAGGAGGAGGGTGAACCCGCAGCAGGGCTGAGGATGCTTGCCTGGTAGGAGGCACTCACTGCTGGGCTCTGGTTCTGGGGCAGGAAGGGATACTTAGGCAGTGTTTGGCCATGAGCATTCTGTGGGAGTCTTGGCCAGCCTCAGTCTATCTATGAAAACAAGGGGCACCCCGCCCTGGGGGGGCGTTTTCCCTTGCCCTGGGCCTTGTCAGGAACACACCAGAGGTGGGGAAGGTTCCATGCGCTAGACTGTGGATAAAAGTTAAAATATATTTAACCTTCTCATTGAAACAAAAATTACATTTTGTCATTACTTTCCCCAAACACAAGAAGTATTTTCAGAGTAGATAATGGAGAAATATAATAAAATTTTCTTTGCTTGAGACCTCAGAAGACCAGAATAAATGTTTTATTCTCTAAAGTTGTTCAGGTTGTAACTTATTCAGGAGGTAATTAATGCCTTTTGGAAACTCCAATTAATTTTGAGACAGAGAGAACTGAGCTGGCATCTTCCTCTCCCCTGTGGGCTGCCTGGACTGGACAGTGACCTTCACAGGGACCACACCCTCACCTGTACAGTGGGGTCCTCACTGCTCACTGCAGGACAGCCGAGCACCTGGACCATCAGTGAAGTAGGAATGAAAAGTGTCACAATGTGTCGTTCACATGCCAACATGCTCAGTAAAGGCACTGACATTATAATGACACAGTAACGTCCATTATTAATGACAGTAAGCACATAGTAACCAGAAAACGAGTTTCCTTTCCCATCCTCAGTGCACGGGTCAGAGAAACCACAACATGTAAATAACAAAATATCACATAATATGAATATTAATACAAGCCAAGTCATTTGAAGGGTTTAGACTTTTCATTGTCTCTGACTTATAGTCATGCTTTGAAATTTAATTATTATAATTGTTAGAATGAGGTAACTCCCAGGACAGTATGATCAGGAGTTTATCTAAATTAATGAAACCAGCTCGGACAGCGCAAGTGAAAGATGCAACATGGGCTTGCTCATGTAATTCACATTTCTAATTTTCGAGAGGAAATACCACATTTAGGTTGAAAAGTCAGTTAATTACACTTCTATTCTTATTAACATAAGACATGAAATAGTGGAAATACCAGAAAACTCACCATTTAAAAGGCGTTTTCCTCATTAAACGCGCACTGGCTTTTAAGTACAGTACGGAGCTACGAACGCGACTGTACACTGATTACCAGAGGTAATGAGGCCTTAAATTGGGGGAAATTTAAAGACCATAGTATTTTATTGGTATAACTTTCCAAAATGATTACTTAGGAAGCTATTAAGTGGTTAAGTCCTCAGAACAGTGGAACATGGGAACAGCGGGACCAAAGTAACCCTCGTCTCTGACCAGCTTCGGGTCACTTGGGAGCCTCCCAGAACATTCCCATCAGTCAGCACCCCTGGCCCCGCCCTCAGCACCCCTGGCCCCACCCCTCAGCCCCTGGCCCCGCCCCTCAGCAACTCTGGCCCCGCCCCTGGGCATCCCTGTCCTAGTGTCAGGGCTCAGCATGGCGGCTTCTCACGTTCTCCCATCTGTGCCAAATGCCTGCTTTTCTCTGTCTGCCTATCCAGCCCTGATCTTGTCCACATCTGGTTCAGCCACCCTATTCTCTGAGAACCCCACCTGGCCTTCACAGCTGTATTTAAATCCTGCCAACATCGAGACCTCGCGCCTTCCACCTGCAGACTTCCTGTCTGCGCTGCCACGTGGGTCTCACGCTCTGTGGTGGGGACTTATTCAGCTCAGATCTCTGCACCCCCAGGAGGACTCGGCATCACCCCTGCACACGCCCAGGAGGGAATCAGCATCTGTTGTGTGAGATCTATATCAATGTTTTTATGTTAAAAAGTCAAAAACCTAGACCAGTGTTTTTCAACCTTTTTTTTAATCTCAGCTCACATTTCAACCTATAGTTAAATTTCCACAGCACACTCAAATTATGTTGATCAAAAAAAGAAAGCACAAAACAAAGAAAAAGATATATTTACTGTGCTTTGAATTTCTTTTGAAAATAATTT
>CAUYTI010129764.1:0-39378 GCA_963575145.1 Galago senegalensis
CCCCCGTGCTCACCCCCCGCTGGTACCCTCTTTCCCCACACGACTCTCTTCCGCTCTCCCCCCCTCCGGGCCGACAGAGCCCACACACACGCTCACAGAGCCCCCGCACATACGCAGACAGAGCACCCGCCCGCACCCAGACAGAGCACCCGCCAGCACCCAGACAGAGCCCCCGCACATACGCGACAGAGCACCCGCCAGCACCCAGACAGAGCCCCCGCACATACGCAGACAGAGCACCCGCCCGCACCCAGACAGAGCCCCTGCACATATGCAGAGCACCCGCCTGCACACAGACAGAGCCCCCGCACATACGCAGAGCACCCGCCAGCACCCAGACAGAGCCCCCGCACATACGCAGAGCACCCCCCTGCACACAGACAGAGCCGCCGCACATACGCAGACAGAACGCCCGCACGCACGCAGACAGAGCCCCTGCACATACGCAGACAGAGCCCCCGCACATACGCAGACAGAGCACCCGCCAGCACCCAGACAGAGCCCCCGCACATACGCAGACAGAGCACCCGCCCGCACCCAGAGCCCCCGCACATACGCAGAGCACCCGCCTGCACACAGACAGAGCCCCCGCACATACGCAGACAGAGCGCCCGCACGCACGCAGACAGAGCCCCCGCACATACGCAGACAGAGCACCCGCCAGCACCCAGACAGAGCCCCCGCACACAACTCACATCTAGGATGGCACAGTAGTAAAATTTGGTGCAGCTAAAAATGAAAAAAGCTAAATAAGTAATTACAGGGCACCAAATAAATCATGAAACATCGATAACTCCCAGATACCAGATATCCAATAAAGTATTTAATGACATGGCATAGCACACATGACGTCGTATGAGAAGGCTCACACCATTCTAACATTTGCAGGGCAACCACGGTTCATGACAGTCTATACACTATGTCCATAAAAAACTAGAAAGCCTGATGATAAAATGTAAACAGCTGTACGTGGGATGGAAATAGTATTTTCTTCATACTTTAGTTCAACACTGAACACACATACTTTCTATAATCTCAAAAAATTACAGAACGATATATGCATGTAAGCCATCACCGTAAATTTAAACAAGCCTAAAACAGCACCATTTCGAGAAGTTCACTCGGTGACAGCCTTTCATTCTTCTGTCTCACCATGTGAATAGCATATGGTAGGATGGAGAATACATTCAGCCCACAGATTATTATTTGGCTTTTAATTCAGCTTCTTAAAACAAAGACTGAAGCCCTCCTATTTTCTGCCCTTAAGTGGCACCATGAAAATTTTAGGCCGAGTAAATAGTTGGGTTACAGATTCCTAAGAAGTGGGACATTCGTTATTAAAAAAGAAAACAAAATCAGACTGGTCCCATTAACAAAAATAAAATGTGAGAGACAGAATACACAGCCTGGGAACATGGAAAGATAAGTAATAAATGACTTTCCTGTCTCACTGTGTGATCAGACCCATACCGGTGAGTTTGGGATCTCAAGACAATTCTCCTCCCCTTTTTCATTAGAAATGAAACAAGTGTAGATCTGGATTTCTGGACAGTCACATACTTTCCTAAAATATTTACAAAATAAAGCAACTATTTTTAAAGTGAGCCATTTTTCTTTAAACGGACCGCATCAGAGACAACCAGGCCAATTTTTATTTCCAGCATGAGCGTGTCAGCACAGTGAAATAATTCACAAAGCCGCTCTGCCTTCTCATAGCGCTTTACCCAGTAATGGGTATTTAGCAGCCCTTGCCAGTTCACCATTAAAAAAGGATGATTTTATTGATCACAACACACCTCGAGACAGCGCCTGAGCTCTGCCCATGAAAATCTCCCTGCTGTTTTCTTTTCCTATCAGTTCTTAGCGTCTCACCCATCCACACGCACTCTGTCTCACGTGCACTAACAAAGTAAAGGTAATTGAGTCCCAAGATGAATTTTAAACACTGCAATGAGTTCATTTTCAAGGGCCTAGGAGCTTCATGAGAAAAACATTTTTTTTCTTTTCTCCTAAAAGCAGAGGAGGGAAGTATCTGGGCTGCTCAGCCTGCAAGGCAGTTTGTTTCAAAGGAAGGGTTAACCCCTTTGCTCACATCCATCCATGAACTACACCAAAGAGCTCCTCACGGCATGAGATGGGAGACATTTCACTTGATGTAGCTCAAATCCAACTTTTAAATTGCCCTTCAGAGGAATCTCTAGGCAGACAAGCCGACCTTCTACAGGGAGATCAAAGAGAAGTGGAATCATAGTGGCCAGACCCTTTCATCTGGACGGACACCACCAGCGCCACACCTGTTGCTCCTGAGGGTGAGGTGTTGAGAGAATTACATATGAACTGAGCACCTCGGTGTCTGGCGCGGCACAAGGTGGACACGGCCAGCCAGCCAGGCTGCAGACACACTGATCACCAGACAAAGAACACAGCCGCAAACCAACTGTCCACCTTCACTCAACCATTTCCATCCGGGTTTTTTCCAATGCCATTGCCCCATGAGCGGGTACCCGCCAGGGTGGTGGCAGTTTCTGACATGCCATTTTACACCTGTGTGAAAACAACAGAGCACTGACATATTTGTTCCAATAAATAGCATTCTTTTAAAACTTCAGAGTAATTTCATGTTCAAGAGAGACAGGTAGGGGGTTATTCCGGACAAGACCAGGAAACACACCTTCATCTGGCTTGTCACACTTTCCAAGTCCCACTTGTGACAACCTGTGTTGTGGTTTTGAGGGATAAAAAAAATCTACCTGGGATTAAGCTGAGATCAAGAATGTGTTTTCTCTGTGAGCTATGGTAGAAATGCAGGGCTGACTTAACTCTTCCCTAAAGACAATCAACCTGAAGGCACAGCCTTTGGGAAGAACGAAAAGGTAACATGGCACACGTTGGCTTGCTTGTGTACACACACACACGTGGCACACATGGCCTGTGTGCACGTACACACATGGCACATGTTGGCAAGCTTGTGTACACACACATATGGCACACATGGCCTGTGTGCACACACACACCCAGCATATATTGGCCACACCCAGCATATATTGGCCTGCATGCATACATATACACATACAGCACATGTTGGCACGCTTGTGTACACACATATATGGCACACATGGCCTGTGTGCACGTACACACACACGGCATATATTGGCCTGCATGCAGACATATACACATACGGCACACGTTGGCACGCTTGTGTACACACATGGCACACATTGGCCTGTGTGCAGACACACACACACATACCACACGTTGGCACGCTTGTGTACACACATGGCACACGTTGGCCTGTGTGCAGACACACACACACATACCACACGTTGGCACGCTTGTGTACACACATGGCACACGTTGGCCTGTGTGCAGATACACACACACACCACACGTTGGCACGCTTGTGTACACACACGGTATATGTTGGCCTGCGTGCACACATACACACATGGCACACGTGTACACACACACAGCATAGGCTGGCCCGCGTGCGTGCACATACACAGTGTCAGTTCCTGGTCACTGAATTCTATGCTGCTTAACTATTCTATCCTTCCAAAGTGATCTGAGACCTCAGGCTTCACCAGAAGAGAACTTGAAGGGAAATTATGTGAACTACAAATCTTAAGCTCCCCAGCTGGCTGAATGGACCCCTCTTGGCTAAGGGAACCCCAGAAATGCCCTAAGGCTGAGTTGCTGGCCCTAAGAAGGGAGGGCAGACGTGCCATGCCTCACCTTCTTGGAGAGACCCTGAGTAATTCACTAACAGCACTGAGGCCAGTCAAGACAGTGGGTAGACCACCCATGCAGGTTTGCAATTTACCCACCTGATCTTCTGAATCTGAATATATGACTGGTGACTTGTCTCTAATTAACAGACTTGTTCATCTTAAAGCATTTCTAGCCTTCCAGACAAAGCTTCATTTCTTTAACCTATTACAAATAAGAAAAATCTTTAAACCCACCTATACCTATAATCTCCAGCAAGAGTTCCTGCCTCTTTGGGCCCAATGTTTTCCATCATCGACTGACTGTACATGTAATTCCTGTCTCCCTGACACATATAAAACCAGACCGAAACCCAAACACAGCAAGTCCACTTGCTCCAGGCCATAAGCAGGTACGGCTCCAGGCCATGGTTACTCACACTGGGCTGAAAACAAGCCTCATTCAATTATTTCACAGAGTTTGGGTTCTTCCCGCTAATTCTAATACCTAAGGTTTATAACTGGGCATAGGCAGCCTACAATGTGAAAGACCCTACCATGGAAAATAAAATACTCTGTAATGACACAGTTTCTAACACAAAAATCTGTTTCCACCAAAAATACTCACACAGAGACACCCACAGTCACATATGGTGGATACTAAGGGTTTACAAAGCATATTTAATATAGATGAGCCAACTGGCCCATACAACCCAATTACCTACAGCATCTTCAAGGTAATATGAGCCACTTATGCGGAAAACCTACTGCCTAATACAGGTCTGGTGGGGTAGACACCATGGTTGCCTGGAGGGGCCAGTGGCCAGGATCTGCTCTTGAATGGGATGGCACCACCTGGACAGGTGCCTGTGGGAGAGAGAGAGAGAAGCACCTGTCAGTTCCCCTAGGAGAGGCTCTATATAAAGCCACATTTCAGGGCAGGAGGGGAGAGTCTGTAGGGACTGTGGGTGTCTCTGGGTTTTGGTTGTTTCCATGGCTGCTGAAGCTTCTTCTAAGGGGGTGGTTCTCAACCTTCCTAATGCCGTGGCCCTTTAATACAGTTCCTATGGGTCGCAATCCACAGGTTGAGAACCACTGTTCTAAGGGAAGACAAGATTCTCCCCTCCTGTAAATAATAAACTCCTGGTTCACTGAAAAAGGAAAACAAGCAGGAACAAAGGGAGATGGGTGAAGTCAGCATAACTTTGACTTAAACCTCCAGTATGAATGGCCCAGGGAGTTTCAGCTTTATTCCAGCCAAGGTTCCCAGAAGTCTGTCATCTGTCCCTCAGCACCAACATTTCAAAAGGCACTTGAGCCCAGTCCTGGGGTGGGGGCTCCTTCACTAACACAAACTTTGGATATCACGAGTCTTTCCCCCCATAGAAGCCACTGGTTTTGCTCTGGACATTTCTTCTAAAGGACTCAGCCAAGGGGCTGGGTTCAGAGGACACATGCTCAGAAAGCACCAGGGTCAATGCCACAGGGGATGCTGGCACCAGAAAGCTCAAGACCAGCCAGGCCAGAGGATAGCAGTGACCGTCACTGCTGAGAGACTGAGATGCCAGCATCACTTTCTGAAACCACAGACCTAAAGGAGAAACAGGGGGATGTTGAATTTTTGAGATAATCCTTATGGCTTTTATTTTTCCCAAAACATACATGGTAAACTTCCAAACCTTTTGAAAAATATCTTATACTTAGTTCATTTCATGGAAGCAAATTCCATGAGATTATGGTTTTTGATAGACAGATCAGTATGAAAAAATAAAGAATAAGGCCTTATTTCCCTAAAAACCTTAAATTTAGGGGGAAAAAATCCCAAACCATCTGAAACTGCTATTTAGGTGACATTTATCTACATGGATACTAACATTCTTCATTAGCACTAAAAATCTTCATGTAGGACTAAAATGTCTTTATCACTGGCCAAAATTTTTAAATTAATCAGATGCCTCCAAAGTGGAGCTCTTATCATGCCACCGCTGGTCAGTAACTTCCAACAGCGAACACTGACTCTCCACACCCAACACTGGCTCTCCACATCCAACACTGACTCTCCACACCCAACACCGGCTCTCCACACCCAACATTGCCACACCCAACACTGGCTCTCCACACTCAACACTGACTCTCCACACCCAACACCGGCTCTCCACACCCAACACCGGCTCTCAACACCCAACACCGGCTCTCCACACCCAACACCAACTCTCCACACCCAACACCGGCTCTCCACACCCAACACCAACTCTCCACACCCAACACCAGCTCTCCACACCCAACACCGACTCTCCACACCCAACACCGGCTCTCAACACACAACACCAGCTCTCCACATCCAACACCGGCTCTCTACACCCCACACCGGCTCTCCACACACAACACTGACTCTCCACACCCAACACAGTGAAGCAGCAGTAGGATTTTAGCTCCTTCTCAGAACAGAAGTTTTGGCCCACAATCACATTCCAGAATTTTCTCTGTATTTCTCTTTTGCTATGGAAATAAACCACTTAGATGATAGTCAAGTGTCTGTAAAATATGTAACAGTGACAATCTCCAGTGGAAATGCGGCAGATATTTATACAAGGGCAAAGTATGAAGCATGGTAGGAAAGGCTAAGAGGAGGGGGCTTATTTTTAGAGGCCCCTTCCAGATGAAACAGCCGAGCTATGGGGAGGAAGCCTTGGGGGCCCTTGGCACACAGGTATCTCACAATCATCGTGAGGTATCCAGGGCCAAGTGTAGCCTTCAAAAAGCAGGTCTGCACTAACAACACTCAAGGTCACTGGTATCACATAATTGGGGAAAATAAACTGAATTCTCCATGGTAAAAGCTGCTCAATTTGACTTTAAGGGAAGGAGGAGGCAGGGAAGAATGGGGTATATTCTGTTTTCTTCAAGTTTCTGTTTTTGTTAGACTGGTTCCAGAAATCCTAGTCTCCCTCTGGGGAATCCCAGCTTGCTTTATCCTGTCACCATCTTCAGTTACTGAAGTCACATATGTTAGACTGTGCCACGTGAGAAAAATAGTCACTGATACTTTCCAGCCTGTGCCCTCCCCATCTTGTTCAACAACTGAAATCTTCCTTTGATTCCCCACTTTCAAGTGGGGCTTCTAATTACACTAAAACTGAGTGACAGCCTTGGGAGACACATGTCCCCCAGCTTCCTTCCTAGATCTTGAGACTCCCATGACAGCCCCAGAAAGCCTCCCTATGAGCCTGCAGAAAACCCATCTGATGACCTTTAATGCTGGCAACACTCAGGAGGATGACGAGGTGATCATGGCCACCTCTGTCCTCTCAGACACACAGCAGCACCCACACTCATCATTTCTTGGGGCCCTGAGAACCTAGCCTTGTTCACTGGGCTGAGAACCCCACCATTTACCTACTAAAAAGTATTCTCTGTGATTGTTGTATGCAGATTCTACAGTCAACAGTTCATAAACACATCAATTTTGACAGTACTGGGTTAATAGTTCTGAAAATAACTATCTGCATCTTGAAAAACAATCTGTCTTTACTCAAAGTGCTTCACACCAAGGTGCCATGAAAGGCATCAAAAAGCACCAGGTGGCAGAAGTGGGGCTGGTACAGCCAGACAGGGGGCTACCTCCAACTCAGCTTGTCAGACAGGGAAGGGCCCTGGCCAGGCATGGTAGCCCCTTGGGCCTCTCCCAGATCATCTTCCTGTAGGAGGGCACAGGGTGGCCAGGCTGGAGCCAGTGGCGATCATCAGGCCTTCCTCGAGGGAGACATTCTTATCCTCCCTGAAATTCAGACATGCTGCAGGATGCCCAAGAAGTCTCAGAACCCCAGAATCTCTGGCAATGCTGACCATACATGTGGCTGCTGCCAATATTCACACAGTGCAAATAAACTAATCTACCCATTACCCAAAGCAGGGAAGGAGTGGGGAAGAAGAACAGAGAGGCATGCAGGTGGATGGGGACCCACTGACGGTTCTGAGACCCCACCTCCCATATGTATACACAAGGCTGCTAAACTTGACAGCTCCTCCTGAGCTGAGAACAGCTAACCAGGATGGAAATGACACCATCATGGGTGGGGGTGGAGAAGGCAATCCGACCTGTTGTACCCACTGGTGGCCACATGCTGTCTGCCCACAGAGGTAGCCTAAGCCTCCCTGACTGGCTAGCCCAGTTCATCCCGTACAAACATCAGGCTGAAAGAACACACAGGAATCTGAAGGAAAAAGATCATAGTCAAGACTAAAAAGTTGTTGATGAAAATAAATGCAAACGTCAAAAGGGGATTTAGAGAAGAGAATGGTAAAGATTGTGCCGGGGAACATGTGAAGGTGGGCTGGTGGTTACTCAGAACCATTGGCCCTGGTGGGTACAGAGGAGATGGAAGCCTTCACACAATCATGTGACAGCAGTGATGGGGTACCGTCACCTGAGGGAACTGCTGTCACTTTCCTGCTCTGCCATGGGCTGTCGTCATGAATGCACACTGAACTTTGTCCTGAAGAACTTTCAATAACTACTGAGATGATCAGAGTTTTTCTTTTTTCCTTCCGAATGTAGAAGATAGCACTGGTTAATGTTTTAAATATTAAATTCAACCTTGCATCCCTGAGATACACCCACTAGAAACATATCTATCTTCTACATTGTAGATGTGACATTTTATTAGGATTTTTGCTTCTGGGTTCATGACAGACACTGGAGTGTGTTTTTCTCTCTTATACATCCTTGTCAAGGACCTTTTGGTGCCAAGGTCAGGCTAGGTCCTTTTGGTGCCAAGGTCAGGCTGGGAAGTGCTCTCTCTCTCGCTGTCCAACAGAAGGCTGATATCAGTTTGCCATTCCTCCTCCCTGGACGGCTGGATGAAATTCAACAGTGAACCCATATGGATCTTAATTTTCATTTGAGGGAACATTTTAAATTTTCAATTTCTTTAGATGCAATTGCTAAGAATGGAAGGGAATTTGCTTATTTTATCTAACCTACCAAATTTGTCAGCATAAAATTTTAAATAACAGGCTATTATTATCTTTCAACATTTGTAGAATCTGTAGTGATGCCTCTTTTTCCATTTCTATTACTTATCATCTGATTTTTCTTTTTTCCCCTCTTGATTAGTCTTGTCTCGAGATTTAACATACTTTTTATAAATCTTTGCAGACGTGAGTTTTGCCTTCATTAATACGTTCATTATACCATTTTCTGCTGCACTGATATCTGCTTGTATTTCTACTGTTCCTTCTCTCTACTTACTTGAAGGTCTACTTCTTGTTATAGCTTCACATAGAATAGCTGCTTTATAGTTAGTTCTTGCAGAATACATCTTTTTCATTGTTTTTAAGTCTATGTTTGGACACTTTGTACAGTGGGACCATCTTTGACTTTTAATCCAAATCTTTGGATGGCCCATTGACTTTTAAAGTAATTTCTGACAAGGCCGATTTCATATTCTACTTGTCTCAATTGTCTGTCTGTTCAGGATGAGTCCAGTATGTTTGTTATTTTATTTATTTCCTCTATTGGTCTTCGGCTGTATGTGCTGTTTTCATAGATTGGAACTGCAGAGATCACAACCCACACCCCTAAAATGCTAATATCTTGAGAAAACATATAGCCACTTTACAACCTGAGCACCTCGGGGTAGCACAACTCACCATGGCCTCTTAGTACCCCTGCCTTCCTCACCTTGCTTTATTTTACCACTGGCCAATGTCTCTGTCTTCCAAAGATGCAAGGCCTAATGTATAGTCAACACAAGAGGAAACTTTAATCCCTGTGTCTGCTCTTCTTCAGTACCCCGCCCTGCCCACCCCACTGTGAGATAAAAAACTGTCCTCTGTTCAGAGAGCACCACATACCCATGGGTCTACCAGGACCTTGATCTTGGACAAGCCATGAAAACTTGGGACAGAGTACCCTATCCCGGTCGATCTTAAAATATACTGACAATTGCTGGAACCAGAAAAAATGCTAGATAAGAGGAAAAGGAATTGGTTGGTGAGAAGGGGGCCTGGGAGGTCACCTACAACCCACACAGGAGACTAGCCACCCAACCCACAGGGCAGCAGCTACATGTGTGATAGGGGCCCACCACCAGGTTCTTCCCAACCTTGTAGTCCTGGATGAACCCTTGCCAAGTGTAGGCCAGGAGCCGCCAGGTCTGAACACACTTGAGCAAGTGTATGCCAGCAGCAACAGGACCAGGTATCTCTTCTCTTCAAAACAAAGGCAACGCCTCACTGTGAACTTGCTCAGACACAGACAGGGTCTGCACAGCACCCACCAGTTGTGCACTGACTCAGACACAGACAGGGTCTGCACAGCACCCACCAGTTGTGCACTGGCACTGCACGGCATGGCTGCCCACCAGAGAGCACAGACAGGGTCTGCATGGCACCTACCAGTCATGCACCGGCACTGCACAGCACAGCTGCCCACTGAGAGTTGTGGAGGCTGGTCCCCAGTGAGACAGGCAAAGAGACTGTGTGGCCAGCTCTGCCTCTGGGCAGGGGCAGGCACAGACCGGACAGTAGCAGAGGACAAGAACAGAATCCAGGGGAGGGGGTCACTTTCCCAGGGCCCCAAATCTGCCTACATCACCTCCACCCATCAAGGAAACAGGGTTTCACTGGGTCCTTGGGCTGCCAAAGCCCACTGGAGCCACTGCTGAGTCCTTTAACTCTCTACTTTTAAGTACTTACAGAAAATAAGCCATTTATGGAAAGTATTGTATGTAATCACAGTTCCATATTTATAATGAGACTATATCAAATCTTATTTAGATGTAATCCCAAACTTACAAGTGAAGTGAAAGAAAACCAGACAATAAACAATAAAAAGGAAAGGCTTTCACGTCATGTTGCTGGACATGAAGAATAATTAACCTACCTGAAATCTGCAATTAACAGTTGAAGTCTCTGGCCAACAGTTACCATTATCTCTGTGTACCTTAAATGCTAATCTCACCTACTGAATTCAAAGAGGAAACACTCATTAGATATTTGCATTATTCAATATTGTGTAAAATTGGGAAGCATCGGGTCCCACCACTGGCTATTCCATTGACAGCTTCTGATACCATCTTAAATTCAAGGTGAACCTTCTCTATTTCCAAATTGAAATAAAAGTGCAATCTAAAAATTATTTCCAGAGATTTCAATGTGTAACCGTATCTCTGCTTAAATTCCAAAACATGGTTAAAAACTGGTGCAAAGATGAGATAATCTCTAACTGTGCTGCGAGCTCAGGGTCTGAGGGGAGGTAATGCCAATCCCTGGATTCAGGTGACACCAGCCAGCATCGTATCCTCAAAATCAGCATCTCTTTCTCTCAAGATTAATGAACAAACTAGAGGTCTTTATCACCTTGTACTGTGAAACAGGTGTCCACCGAGGGGGTGAAGCAACAGGAAATTAAGTGAGTCTACGCCATGAACCACGGCTCCCGATCCAAGGCTGCCATGTTGCAGTCATCACTACTCCTTCAGTGGATAGTGAGTAAATACAAGGACGCATAGAAAAAGCATTGCTGTGTGACATTTTCCCTTCCCCTCTTAGGAGAGCACAGGCTCTGTGAGTTGGATGGACAGCTCTGCTTATACATTAGTCGACTCACAAGACTGGCAGCAACTCAACATTTTCAAATAAACGTTGGGCGCATGGCTTGAATTTTCATGTTGATAACTATTAACGTCTTTAAAAGCAAATTGTGTTTAAAATGTGGTGAGGATGTGGGACAATACTGTGGAAGCAACCCAAGTACGCTTCACACACAGCTTTGTGAGTAAGTGCGGTATCGACCTTCCAAAGAGATCCCAAATTCACCCACTCTCTCGCACCTTCACTGCGAACTGTCCCAAGCAACTGCCGCTTCTCACCACTGCACAATGCGACGGCCTCTGGACTGTGCCCTGCTCTCTATTCTTCCCATCCTCTGCCCACAAACCAGCCACAGAGCTGGTGAAGCCCATTAAAACTCTCTGTGACCTTCTAATGTGTTCAGAGCATTAAAATGCGTAAATAAAAAATAGGTTCTCGCTTTCAATTTCTAGTCTAAATAATTGTTTCTGAACAATCGATTATTTAAAGCAAAGATCAGTCTGAGACCCCAAGTTTGTGGCATGCCTGTGACATGCGGGTGGAAGTGTGCACACACTGGCCCTCAGCCCTCATCCCATCGCCACACTCTCACTCCCACCTGCCAGGACTGATGTGACAGTGGGGTGTGGCCCCTTGCGCCCCTTCCCCCTGTCTGGGGATGTGTCCACTGGGGAGCTGCTGCGGTTGTACTTCCCTCTGCAACCTTCTGTAGGCATCAGGGGAGCACAGGACTGGGCCCGCCACCATTCCTGCTCTAAGATGCAGCCCTGCCAAACCCAGGCTGGCCAGGACAAGTCTGGAGGCTCTGCTAAAACCATTCTCCCCTGGGTCCCCTGCCACATCCCCTGCCCACGACCGGTCTTTATACTCCTGGACCCTCTGTTTCTCCCTGCTCAGGACCTCTGTAATTGAGGCTTCCCTCACACAAAAGACCCACAATGAAGCCCAGGCCATTTTTTGTCAGGCAAATGCCACATGGACCTGCAGCCTGAGGAGAAGCAGAGATGTTCCCAGTCTCACCTTCACAGCCACTGAGGCTGAGATGCTCCCATGGAAAGTGACGCTGACCAGGGAGCTAAACCCTCAGCCAGGCCGAGTGAGGAAGGTGTGGGTGTAGGTGTGGGTGGCAGGGCTGCGTGAGGAAGGTATGGGTGCGGCCGGCAGGGGTGAGGAAGCTCCCAGGAGGGCAGGGGTGGGGCAAAGCTGCAGCAGGTCACATGTCCTAAGGAAAGCAAGTTTCTGTGGACGGCCACCAACATCGGAAACTCCGCCCACCATCCCTCGGGAGATGTCAGAGGCTGTCTACAGAAAATTCATTTTAAAGTTGACAGATCTGAATCAACTCACCATCCTCAGTCCTATCCAAGCACAGTGGCCAATAAGGAATAAAGCCCCAACCCTGGGTACCCGCAGAGCAAACTCAAACCTCCGGGCAGAGCGAAGGGCCCCTGCCCGGCGTGGTGAGGCAGCAGGCTCACCTGGCTCAGACCTCCTTTCACACCAAATTCACAATGAACCTAATTTCCAAAAACCAGAGGCAACTGGGAAATGACTTTCACTTAAAATCGCAGCTGCCGACACAGGCATTCCGCTCAGATGGGAACCGTGGCTCACGCCAACCACTTCCCTCCTGTTCTCCATTCTGCCCCCCACCCAAATTCCACAAATCCCTACTCAAGTGAAAGCATAAAAATTCACTTCACAAGTGAGGTTTAGGGTAGAGAGGATTAAGCAAAAGATGCCAATGAAAGCGGGGAATGTAAACACAGCAGTGGAGACCGTGCAAAGCGCTCCGGAGATGCCCATGAAGGTGCTTCCTCACCTCTGCATTTAAAAACGTGAGCGCCAGCGCCAGGCCCGGAACGAACAACACACTGCAGTCTGGTGTCAATTTAAATGCATTGAACACCAGAAAATGCCCCCAACCAAGGCTTCAAACTTGTACAGCACATTTCCACTCAACCCAACTAGATTGCCTGTCACATCTGACACGGCTCGTCAAAAGTCATCCTTCACTGCTCATGGGCAACATCGAAGGTCAAGAGACCAAGTACAATGGTCCAGCCCAACCCCACGCTTTCCTTCAGAGCAGCCGATATTGAACTCTGAAATGACAAGACGGAGCAGCTTGAAACGGCTGCCAAAGGCACGGAAGCTGTCCAAGGCCGCTGATCTGAGGGAGGAAACCAGCCGACGTGCGCCTGTCGGCTGAGGACCAGGCTGACAGTCTCACACAAAGGAGCCGCAGCCTGCACAGGCCACCGAGGTACCCTGGGGTCTGGCTGCGACATGAGCACACAGCTGGGAGCCTGCAGATGAGTGCTGGCCGACACCAGGCCACAATCTCTAAATGGCATGTGATGGGGGAGGATGGGCTTTCCTGCAGAAAACACTCATTTAAAAAGCCACACTCTACCTGGAAAAAGGAAATTCTGACACAGACTGCAATACGGAATCAGTGAAATAAGATAAATATGGTACAATCCCACTTAGCCAAGGCCCCTGAGTGATGAGGGCCACAGGGACAGGAAAGAGGGTTCTGGGGGAGGGGAAATGGCATTTAACGGGCAGTCTGGGAAGGGAGGATGGGGATGAGGCATCACGGTGGTGTTGAGGGCTGCAGGTCAGTGTGAACGCGGGGACTGCCACTGAGTGTCCTCAATACTGTTAAGATGGGAAACCTTATGTCCATTTTGCCACTGTTCTTTTAAAAAGTACTTGCTCACCATGAATTAGCAGAGTGTAATCTCACTTCTATCAGCTGCGTCCTCTCGGGGACAAAAGGTAGTTGGGTTTCTAGCAGGAGAGGAAACCCAGGCAGGACCTGTGCTTGCCTCTGAGGGCCGGCAGGGGCAGAGCCCAGAACTGAAGGCCGCACCAACCACTTGCCCACAGACACGTGTATGATGGGGGAGGGGAGTGTTAGTGTAAATGGCAAATATTTTAGACCTTTTCTATTACAACACTGATATTTTATGGAGTTGAAACACAGACACTTTAAGACAGATGACGACACTTCAATGACACAGCATGTTTCAAGGGTCAGCCCAACTGTCCCCCAGAATACTGAAGACAGTGACTTTCTTGGAGATGGGATGCAGGCTGTCCCCTGAGCCTGACAAGACCTCTTGGGGATGAAGGAGGCCCCAAATGGGCTGATATCCACCTAAGGACCTGGCCAATTATGTGAGGCTCAGCTCACCAGGCAACCGTGGGGATCAAGTACGCTCGCCCTGGTCTGCTGTTCCATCATGAGGCAGCCAGGCTCTTTCACACCTGTGTGTGGCATTCAGAATGACTTTCTTGGGTTTATTCTGCACAACTGTCCTCAGGGAGCAGCTCTTCCCAGCTGGACCCAAGGTTTTAAAGAAAGTTCTATTTCCACTTGAGTCTTCCAAAACAGACCCTGCAGGCCCTGGCTAATGACCCCCAACCTGACGCTCCAGAATGGCTTGTGAGGCAGTTTCCCTGTTCCAGCGTGAATGGGCATCAAAAAATGAAATGATGATGTTTCAGACAGACGAGCCCCTCAGGAGGTCTGCAGCAAGGTGTCTGAACTCAGTTATAATATGGTGTGTAACCATTTCAAGCAAGGGTCAAACACTGCAGGATGTCACTGCAGGTCTGACCAGAACCACAAGGGAAGGTCTGAGCAGGGCTCAGGAGGGACGAAGCCCACACTGGCCAGGGTGCTCCCCAGGTAGAGCACATCGGCAGCCAGAGGCTGAAACGAAGGGTCCCTTAACAAACGCTGTTTTGTTTTTCCTGGAATCGCCCATGTCACCACTCCGAGACAGCAGGATGGTAAGGACTCCACCTCCCATGGTTCAGGGCTGACTGTTCCCAGCCAGGCTGTGCAAGGAGCATGATTCCGTCTGGTCGCTGCTCATGCCCATGTTGGGTTACCACTCCTTAGGTATGTGGGGAGGAACTGCTCCTCATAGCCCATGGCTACCCTGAACTTGGGGCATGAACTCGCACATAACTAGACCATTCCTGGGCCTCCATTCTCAGGCATAAAATGAGATGAAGTGTTTTAATTTAACACCTAAACTCTGTGTTCCTGGGAGACCCCTGTGCAGGGTTTGATTGCGACACCCTAGCTCCAGGCGGCTAATCCATGCATCCTTGGCTGGGGGCCCTCCCAGGAGGATCACCCCCGCACCCTCCCACCCCCGGCTTGGCCCTGGCCTCCGGGAGATCTCAATTTGGGATGCGCTCAAGGCCATTTTAGCTCCAAGGTTTCATGGAAGGATGGGCCTGGACCTCAGCTACAGCTAGGTCCCAGCACAACCCCCTGCCTAACCCCAAGCCTGTTCTTCTCACAGGGGTATGTCTCAAGAATGCCAGTCACTGGCCTTCTACGCCTTCCAGGTCCAACTCTGCATCTGAGTTTATTTCCAGGGAACTCTGAGAATAAACTCCTTTATACCTCTGATTTGATTCATCCACCCATTCCACATACTATGAAGAACACAAAATGAAACACACCCAAAGGCTGAAATATGAAAGTCAGAGCCAGGGTCAGAGGCACAGTTAACTACTGCCCCATCCTGGCAGCCTTCACTTTCTCATTCATCCACTTATTCATTCAATAAGTATTTCCCAAGTACACTCTAGCCTGTGGGTCACACCGTCTAACTCAGACACTGCAGACACTCCAGCATGGGGGTCACAGTATCACTGCAAGACTTAGACTCTGCCATTGTACGTAGCTAAAAGTAGCCACAGAAATCAAATATGATGTGTTCCAATAATACTCTCTTTACAAAACAAATGGTAGTCTGAGGGTCACTGTTAACTATATGGTAATAAACAGAAAAAAAAGACCAAAAGCACAGGAGAAAACCAAAAGGCCAGCCCTGCCTTGGCCAGGGAGTCAGGTGTCCCAGGTAGCAGGAACAGCACATGCAAAGGTCCCAAGGTGAGTATACTGGGCAAGTCGTAGCACCAGCCAGGAGGCAGCAG
Organism: Galago senegalensis; assembly: GCA_963575145.1. Taxonomy (NCBI): domain Eukaryota; kingdom Metazoa; phylum Chordata; class Mammalia; order Primates; family Galagidae; genus Galago; species Galago senegalensis. Next base: position 16,269 of record CAUYTI010129764.1, read on the forward strand.
GGCTGGAGCAAAGGGTTGTGGAACTGGAAGAGGAGAGTTTAGAGAGGAAGGGCTGTGGGCCGACTGGCAGGTCATGCGACCCCACAAGCTGTTTGAAGACCTCTGACTTTAGTATGATGATGGTGACATTTACAAAGAATGAGGTGCACTGTTACAAGATCACGGTGTCTTGAATTAATCAACATATCCTAATGTTGAAAATTATTTCACCTAAGTCCTTTAAAACTCCTAATTCACACAGACTGTGAGGTACTTAAATAGGCTAGAACACGTCCAAAATGGTCCGAGCAACAGCTACCACATATGGAAGAAGCTTCCCCACAAAACCACCTCGGCTGCTGCCACTTCCCAGCAGCAAAACCCCCAAAGAACAGAAGCCACTAGTGTCTCGGGGCCCCTGCATTGCCACCCTCCCTCCTGCTGCTGAGTCCCTGGCCCTCTCACATGGCACCACCCTCTTCTCCGTGGTCAGCCTTCCTCAGGGGCACCCTTGCTGTGGCATCACTGTGTGACCCCTCCTCCCCCACTCTCCCTGGATCCTTTGCACATCATTCAGGAAAAGCTTCTAGGGTCTCCCTGCCCAAACCAAGAGTTCTGAGCAGGGAAGGACCAGATCTTATGCATTCTGGTCCCAAATAAAAGTGTCAACCTGAAGTCCCAAATCCAGTGTTCATCCCTTATCACCTAGCACAAGGGTCTGCAGATTGAAAGAAACGGGTTCCCCCCACCAAGCTGGTGAACCTGCACTGCCCTGGACTCTTCTTCCCACTGGGAGGGAACACACATAGCCCTCTGAGTACCCCAACAGACTGCTGTCACCCTCCGGCCTGTAGGGTAGTGGTTCTCAACCTGTGGGTCACGACCTACAGGAAATGTATTAAAGGGCCGCATCATTGGGAAGGTTGAGAACCTTCCTGCTGTAGGGGAATCTGGATGATGCTAGAGACTCTCCAGGTGAAGCAGAAGGGTGTGGAGAGGAGACCTGAGCATCACCTCCTTCCCCGGACCACACCCCTTATTTACCCTCAGAATCACGCCCCACTTGTGGCATCACCGCTGTCACAGGCACAGCGCCCACACTGCGGTAACGTGCTCAACACCACTCACCCCAGACGCACAGGAGGGGTCCAAACAAGCCCCGAGTGGAGCGCCCACTGCCTGCCTGCTGCCACTGGCAGATGAGATGACACAGGACAGAGGAACACGGCTTCGGGTGAGTGTGCTTATTTCACTCTAGTCACCTGCTCCATCTCATCTTAAACAAACAGCAAGGGAAAGAAAAATCAGTGAGCTCCACGTTCAGCACAGCAGATAATAAAGTAGAAGGCAGCAGAGAAGGGGCCTCAGAAAAGGGGCAAAAAGTGGGTTCTGCTCCTCCTGGTGTGCAAAGTTCCCATGCTCTCACTCTAACACCTCCCCCGACCAAGAAAAAATTACTAAAAAACAGCTGAGATAATTATACTCATGTTTTTTATGGAATAATATAAAGAAATTGACAAGAAGGTGAAAGAATAGACCATTAAATAGAAAACCTAAATTGAAGAGCATATAATTATATGCAAAGAGATTATGCCTTATTTTAATACAAATAAAACTTTTTAAGCAGAAGATAAAAAGCCATGCCTCAATACACCAGTTTTCCAACAGAATACATTCCTTTCAAACAATTCTCCTAATTTCAAAACAATGTTATTTTCTTTATTTTAGGAGTCTTACTATTTATACATTCACAATGGGAGAGAGAAAAAAGGCTGGGCACATCTCGTAATGAGAAATCGGGGCCGCTGCAGAGCGACCTGGAACCCTCCCCTCCCACTGCAATCTAACTCCTGGGTAACTTCAGCAGAGCCTCAGTGTGGAGACTATTTCCACACTCTGCTCCAGGCTAAACATTCTTCTGTGTACATACTAGTAAATTCAACAGCCTCTTTAACATCTGAGGACGAATTACTGACAAGTCATTTTTTGCACCATATTGCAAGTCAGCGTGGCAACCCCGTTTTTTTCTATTATAAACATGTACCATACCCTGGCTCCAAGTCGTTTTGGATGCTGATACAAGATTCATAATGGCTGTCAGAATCTGCAATTTTCCCTTTTGTTTTATGAGGTCAGGCAATATTACATGCACTGATATATTCCATTTTCCCAGCTGAAAACCTTCTCATTTGAGCCCGACAGGTTGAGGGAGTCATGATTTTGCAACCTCGCATGTGAAACACAGCGTGAGGGGGCAGGTGGCTAACCCCACATTCTCCTCTTGCTCTTGTCCACTGGCAACAGTAAATTAAACTGTCAAAAATGGAATTGTCCTGTCATCAACAAAGCTATAGCTTCACAAGTATTGCAACATCAGATATATTTCTAATTCCGCATTTCCCTGCACCTGTAATTTCATCAGAAATTCGCACTGGACCATGGTGAGAAGCTGTCCAAGGGACAGTGGCACTGTGAATTCCTTTAGAGGCTTGACATGGCATTTCAAAGACAGAAATTAATGAACAATTCCAGCAATTTGTAATATATATAAAAAGGGTGTTCAGTGTGAGGTCTTGACCTTCAGCAGGACCCTTAAAGGGACAGAAACGCTAACCTGGACATGACAGGAAGCACGGCTTGGCGAGAGGAAACTGCACATGAGTCACTCTGCAAACAAAACAGAAAACACGGGCACCTGGGAACGACCCGTCCACCTGAAAATTACTTAACGGTCACAGAGTCAATCGGCCTCGGCTGCTATTAAAAATGTTTAAGATCAAGAATGTAAGATGACCGCTTCTTAAATAGTATTTCTGTAGAAAGGAACTTCAGCCCTTAAGTTAAAATGTCATTAGGAGCCATTTTAATCCTAGGTATTATCCAGAATAATTCTGACTCCCTGCAGGTAATTCTTCCTCAGGTATTCCTTCAAGAGAAAAAAATGACTGCCTTCTTCCTTCTCAGGATTTAAACACGGTTCTGACTCTCCTTTCAAGATGACCTACAATTATCATTTCTGCCTGCCCGGATTGCATTTCCAGTAAGGTTTTCCTTCATAAGATGAACAAAAATCAAAGCCCGGGGCAGCGCCTATGGCTCAAATGGGTGGGCGCCAGCCCCATATGCCGGACGTGGTGGGTTCAAGCCCAGTCCTGGCCAAAAAAAAAAATCAAAGCCCCTCCCCCTGCTCCCCATGTCCCGACCCCGGTGACGTGCTGCAGGGCCACCCTGGCACTCCTGCGCAGCTAGTACAGGGCACGAGTCCTCCAGGGCGTCTTATATCCTTGTGTAGTAAACACGTTCGTAAACACGAGGTCACGAGTCCAGCTGTTATTAAATATCGCAATCAGATATAGATTATCCCCACAAACATTCATAGCTTATCAATCATTACGCTCAAGACAGAAAGTTAAATTGAGATGAGGAATCATTTCACAGCTTAATACAGTCAAAGTGACTCAATATTCCTTTATTAATTCTCATTTAATATCACTTTAAATTGCTGCCATTATTATCCTACCGTAGACGAAAGAGTCTGTGTAATTAGTCTGTATTAAGCCCTTTTTATTTATAAGGAGCCAAATAAACAAACCCACTTTAATTACCTGGGCTCCACAATATTGATCTGAGCATCAAAATTTAATATGACTTTATTTCAAATTTCCATATGACTAGTATTTAAATTTGTTCCAGCAATAACAATTTTGCAGGCACAAATGACTTTTCATTCAAAGTATGTAAATTACCGCCTAGCCGGCGTGGAGGCCCTTGGTGCCCACAGCATGTTTACACAGACCTCAGGGGCCTCCCCGCTGCACGCTTTGCTCCCTAATACGGCAGGAAAAGCCACCAATTACCAAAAGAGACAAAAGTCAACGAAGACAGGGAGTCTTCTCCCTCCCAAACCGTGTTCTCTCCCACTTCAGTACACGGTGTTAACGACATACAAATTTTGAGGTCATTAAGTATAAACAGGAATGGAGAGCCAGGCAGGCAGGCAGGCAGCGCGCTCACGTCAGCATTTCAAGTGCCCTCCTAATCCCACAATGCAAGTTTCGGCATTATTGTCTCAATTTAACTTGCATTAGTACCTAGCACCTTGATTACACTGTTGGGTGGTAATCTTCGCCTGCACATGCCATCATTACTTATGTCAAGCCTCTTGAGTTGTTATGAATACTATGCTGTTTTACGAGAGAGAGGAAATTAGTGCCAGTCCCCTAGAGTTTTGGGTGCTTAACACAGAAGCACTGTGCGGCCCTCGCAAATCCCACAACAAATCCTTGTTCAGTGCCACATGGAGATAAGGACTTTGCAGCAACACTGGAGCATAAATAACTCATGTCCCTCTTTATTTGTAAATGTCAAAAAAAAATCAACGTTCTTTAATGTTGCTTCTCATACAAACATAACAACGCGTCCTGCTAGCCGTGTAAGCACACCAGTTGAGCGAGGCGTCCTACGTGAGGCCACAAGCCCAGGCTAACGCGCAGAACAAAGACGCCGCCACCACCTGTGCTTGAGAATCACCGTAAAAGGCTGTTTGGGGGGCATTTTTAATAAAAATGAACTTATCAAATCCAAGGGAAACACGGAGTGGTAATGCGAGCCTTTTCTCAGGGGTGCAATGAAGTGGAAAACTGCTGCTTCACGTGGATCACGCTCTCCATGTTTTTTTAAATACGATCCACTGTGTTGTTGAAAAGAATTACTTTCCGGTATTGTAGGGATTTTTGCATTGTCTGTTTATTCTGTTTACACAGCAAATGAAACCTACGATATGAATAGGTGAACTCCCTAGGGAGAAAACGAAATTCAGAAATTCAGGGGCCCTCGAAAACAGAATATAAATTAATGTGCCCTCGGCAGTCACATCTGGAACAGAGCAGGCCAAATAAATAATTTTGACATAAAAAGAAACTAAAGATCAAGCACCAGAAATAGTAGAAGAAGTTTTTGTTTTAAATAATAGCACTAGTTTATAATATGTTTGAAACATGTTTAAAATAAAATGATCGATATATGCACGCCCCAAACGGGCCCTGGAAGCATTTCCTCTTTTTCTCTCTTTAGTAGCTGGTAATCAGCTATTGAAAGCATCCTTCCCACAAGACTCTCTGCATCTTGCTTTTTTAAAGTTCCCTTGAGTTAGGAACAAGATGTACCAAAGTTTCACAGTTTTGCATCTTCAAATTATTTGTGTTTAATTTAGTGAAACATTAAAAAGCAATCTCAGAAGGCAAGTAAACTGTCCTGAGCCTGCTACGTGGCAGGGATGTGGTGCCCAAATTGACAGGTTCGCCGCCGACACCATGATTCCGTTCACTTCTCCTCTCTTGACCCCTTTGCTGTTTTTATTTATGCAGCCGGAAGCAGACTGAGCAGAAAGGAAACCAGCAGCATCTGAGACAGGAGCGAATGTCTGCCAGAGACGTCGTCATGAAAACGACAAAAGGCCTCCAGGTCACAGCCTGAAAGCCAGGAAGGCCTGCTCGGGCCGTACAGCAAGCAGCAGAGCCACAGGGGGCCACTGCTTCCACTAGCCACGCCACCAAAGTGGTTCCTCAATATGGCCTCAGATGAAGCCAATTTTGAAGAATGGCTTCTGACAGCCCCATAAAACTTGCATGAAGTGACCGAATGGGTGCTCCGGAGCCCCCAGACTGACCACGAGCCAGGGATCTGAGTGCGCGCACACATTAATGCCTGCTAATCGTGTAAGTGAAGTCCTTGGAGCCGAGGTACATTCACTGCCACCAAATCTTCACCGTCCACTGCATATGTAAAGAAATATTTTTTTTTCAGAAGATAAAATATTTTTCTGAGTGTAACAACAGGCATGACTTATTTCAGAATTAAGTGCTCGGCTCTCTGGTGCTTTGGGAAATGTAAACTACAATTTTTACTCCAAATCCACAATCCACTTCACTAGCTTGAGCTCTCCGAAGGCCCCGAGCAGCCCCTTAAGATGATGAGCGTCTTAGAGAGTGCTTTGGTAAATCACGCAAGCAAGCAGGGGGGAGGAGACAAAGCCACTGCTCTCCCCATTTCATAAAATCAGTAAATTGATTTATAAACTGCTTTGGGTAGAAAATACCAAGCTACAAATGTATAGCGCTGACTTCTCGAAAATCCAACCTGCACCCGAGGACTCACACAGAGACGGCACCGGGCGGCCCCAGACCTGCCTCCTGCCTGCCACTGCCCACGGGTTAAAGATAAGAGAGAAACCACAGCAAGCAGTTCACATCTTCCATCTGGTCCTTGGAACAGCACCTTCAGACTACTGTATAATCTTAGTTTCAAATTACATAAAAATGATTATTTATTTCAATACAGCACTTAAATAAAAGAAAGTTTTATTCTTCACAGTGTAAGTGCTGGTATTTTTTTGCACTGACAAGCTGCCCATACAGGAAGCGGTGTGCCTAATATTCTTGCCAACAAAGGCATTTGAAATTAGCAATTGCTTTTAGAAACTTTAATTACAATTTTAAAATGCTATTTCTGCTCTATAATAGATTCCAATTGTTTCAGTATTATCTGGCTTGCAAATAAAATCTACAGTAGATGACAATATTCCCAGGATTAATCACTCTTGAAATTCTAATATGCTCTTGAAATACCAAATAAAAAAGACAGCAATGTTGTTGATGTACTGAAAGCTTCTTGCTTTTTGCAGTTTGCTATTATTATGCATATCCAGGTAGAAAGTTAATTAACCCAAAGCTTAAGCTAATTATGATAGCAGAATGCTATCAACCCAGCGCTCAGTCAGACAGCTGTCCGGAATTTCATTTGCTAATCATTTGTCTTTTGGTTGAGCATATGGTACATTTTCATGCTATCAGAGGAACAACAAACAGCTGAAAATCATTAACTAAAAACAATGTGCATAAAATCAGAAGCAGTTTTTTATACAGCTTTGTGTCAGACAAAAAGCCAGATCCTTGCCCTATAAAAATTAATGATTATTTTGGTTCTTGTCACTTAAAAATTTTAGCTGATAGTGCAATAAATATGTGACAAGAATTTCAGTTGCATCAATTACCTGTTTATATGAGTTTGCAAAAATATTCTAAATTTATAACAAGGGCATTTAATAAATTTGGGGAGAGATTAAAAAACACGTCCATGTGGCTGCCGAGGGGCTTAGAATTTGCTTCTGAGAATGACCCTTTGTTTGCTCTGTGCTGCACCTCCGTGTCAGCCCCCCGTATCTTAAAGATGACTGTTTTAATTGCAAGGTAAAATGTATGAGCTATATTCACACGCATTCCCGAAGCAGTATGTGACATTTCTGAGGCCATCCAGAAATCTGTGTAGACACCAGGAAGCTACATAAATCATGGTAAAAAGTTCATCTCTATGTTGAGACTAAGAGAAGAGCGGAAGGCGGGAGGCTTCAGGTAAGGCAAGGACGCCCAGGTGTTCTGGGCACGCAGGAGGCAAGGAGCTCATCTTGACATCGGCCTTCCCTAAATTCACTTTTGCATACCAAGTCCTAATTTCCCAGAAGCTCAAAAGAAGAGGGGGAAATACTAAGACAGAGCACGCCTATCTTACTTTGTACGGCTCTCCACTGTTTGATTATAACACAGACGTATAAATTGTGCCAATTTACAGTCAACTTTCTAAACAAAAGCTTTCACCTGATGCATCAGCTTTTAGGAGGTAAACACACAAATGACCTCACCCAATCACTGAGCCTTCCTAACCCACAGGGCTCTAAGCTCAATCTTAAATCTGTTTTAAGGTACTGTGCACAGCTCTAACACACTAACCTAACTGGGAGATTTTAAGCAGCACGGTATTTTAAACGTAACACACTGGTGAAGTGATAGTCACAACATTTTCTTCAAATCAATATCACAATGTTAACTTTTTTTTTACTTTTAAAAAGGTCAATGAGAGTGAAGATTCAACATGTATAATTCTGGGTCACACTTGATAACATAAAAATGAAAATGAAATACTTCTTCCTCAAAGGACCAGGTCATTCAAGCAAAAGGGGAAGCAGTTCTATAAACTAAAAATAAACTTTCTTCTTGGGGAAAGCAGGGATTTAACTTTTTGCATGATGTGGCGCCTGCGACTGTTGCCAGTCAAGGGCTCAGCAGAGCCTGATTAATTGTTAGTCTAGGGGGACTTTTGTTGGTCACGGACCAATGAGCTACGTGAATTTCCACGGCTGTAATATGCTATTGCGACAATAGTCAACTGCGTTTCCATTACAGCGGCTGCTCTAACAGTGAGCAGCCTGACGGACGGTGTGTCTACGCAAAGGCCTGCCACCGCCACTTCCTCCTGAGTGGGTGCGGGAAGGTGCTGTCTGGACAGTTTCCCCAGGGACTTTAACAGTGGGCCAAATTAAAGCAAATTGGAAGGGACACACCTCTGCTTCCCTCTTTCACAGCAGTCTAACCCCCGTGGCTGAGTGTCTGCCACTGTGGGGGGGGCCCGAGTGGACGACCTCAAGGTACCCTTAGGACCAAAGGTCACTCAAAGTTCCCACCCCATGGGTAAGGTCAAGGAAGCCAGAAGGACCCTGGGGCCCCTCCACTGATCACCACTGGGAAAGAGGAAAATCCTCCTTCCCACAACAGTCTGAGCCACCCCCAGTCTGCCCTGTGGCCTTAAGCTGAAGGAGAACACAGTGGTCTGATGGTCACACCAGGTGTCCAGAAGCCCTGGCCAGAGAGCACAGGCTGTTCACAGCTGGCTGCCATTCACAAGGCAGGGAGGAGAAAGTGCGGTGTGGACCATGTGCGTGTGACTGGCTGCAGATGGGAAGGACCTCGCTGCTGCCCCGCAGGGAAGACCGAAGCCAAACCTATTACTTTGGTCATAAAGGTTTAATCACTCGCAGTTCAAATGTTGACGCCTCTTCCCCATGTGTTGAATTTTTCACATCTAAGTTTTTGAGCTTAAAAAAAAAATTCCTTCAGATGAAAACTGCTGCCAACCAGGAAGGCATGTGGGGGCCACTGAGGTCTGTTCCTCGACGCCCCTCCCTTCTCCTCCCAAAGGCTACATACTCCACTCGGATATTGATATTAATATTAATTTGTCATTAATACTAATGTTTCGCTAACCAACTAGGAGTATTTTGAAATATCCAATTTCTCAGGTTCCACTATGAAAAATGTTTTCTAATGATGGCTCTCCAGGAAGCCAGACAATGCAGTCAGGTTCCCATTAGTTCAGGGGTTCAGACTTGTGTGGACAGCCGGCTACATCTAAGCTGGCCACGATGGCATGTCAGGGTCAATCCGATTCCTGCTCTTAGGATGTCCTAGCGTCAGCTGACAGCCAGGCTGAGTTGTGGGTGCCTACTGGGGCAGTAAGAGGCAATATAGGTGTTTACTTAATGTGATTAATTTAATTTTGAAACTAGTAATCTGATGAAAGTAGTGGGTATTGTTCTTGGTAGGTCACTGAGCAAAGGAACAGCTCACCACTGCCCGCCCTGCCTACCTCCTCACCGCAGCCCACATTGCTCCTTATGCATTTTTTAGTTGTCGTCCTCCTGGTAAGGACGAGGGGTGCTGCTGCCTTCCCTAAACTCGCTCCTGTGATTTCAACTTGCTGCATCTAGCTCTGTGTCCTGGGGCCCTCCTGGTTTGTTCCTCATGTCTGCCTCCCATGCTGTGGGGAGCCAAAGGAAATACCAGCACCTCTGTGGGGTCTGAGGGCCGGTTTGAGGCCCTAGACACAAACTGCGAGTTGAGGGCCATCCCAGGACACCACTTTTATGCAAGATGGTAGCCATGACAGACGGGTTGCTGAGAAGCTGCAGCCACCAAAGCCTGCAGGATGGTACCCCTGGGGACGCTGCCATGTGGATGGATGTCACCCTGTCCCTAGCGTGCAGACAGAGGCCTGGGCCACACCACTAGCTGTATAATTCTTCATGCAATCTTCAAAAACAGATGACATGCAAATTGCTGGCAGGCAATCAGAACAGCAGACATCCAGAAAGCATGAAACATGCACATGCAACCTTGCCAGGGGCGCACACCAACAAGGCACTGTCCCATTAGACGGCAAAGTTAAGTGGCTGTCGCCCCGTTTCCCTGGTGAGGAAAGGATGGTAAAACCTGAACTGCCAGAACTTTCATGGAGAACAATATAGCAACAAACTTTAAAAACAAAAATTCACATGTCCTATGTGACCATTCTGTTCTAGAAACCTATCCCACAGATGCTGCAGCCTGAGTGAGAGTGAGGTGTGAGCATGGGCACAAGCATGGATCTGCCTGCCCCAGGGTTATCTGTGGGGTGGGTGGGGAGGGGAGGGACGGACAGGACAATTGTTGGAAACACTCTGCACAGCCACAGCCACACCTTGGACTATTAGGTGACTAGAAGAAAGACTAAAATCTCGAAAGCTGACAGAGGGACGGCAAACGTGCAAAGCCCGAAGAAACCAGGTCGGGCCTGCAGCACAACCCCTGTTTGACAAGGGCAGCTCCGCATCTGTGCTGGTGTCTGTGCACAGGACTACTGTGTATCAAAACAGGGAACATACCAGCCTCTAGCAGCTAAAGAGAGGAAAAGAGGGAGTGACAGGAGGTGAGTCAAGCAGTGACAAAGGACTCTTACGGGACGTCCCAGGGGAGACAGCTCCGAGCATGTGCTCACTGCCTGCCCCTCCGTGAAATGTGAGCCTGGTGCAGGCAAGTCAACCCTCAATAGTTTGCAATATATGAGTGTGTCAACACCCACTAGAAAAGAAACTGGAATTACTGGTGGACAGGACAATTCAGGATCAGCCGAGGATCCCAGGCACCCATATCCTTAATCCCCAACAATTAAAACAAAAGGCCCCAAGTACAGTTTAACTCTACTGTAACTTACAGCCCACATTTTTCTTTCTTGTTTATAGTTTTATTCTTCCAACTGTGTCTATTCCAGAGTAGTTTTCAACCCTAACTACGGATTGGCAGCACCACTGCAGGGGAGCAGGGGCCACTGGGATAGCACCTGGCTCTCAGGCCTGCCCAGGCCTCCTCACCAGTTCTCTACTCCAGACTCTTTCACCCTCCCTGTGGAGGAAACACCATCCTCCTTTCTACAGATGAAATGTCTACAAAGAACTCATGTCTTGCCTACAGTCTGACAGCAAAGAAGTCGTCCAGCCAGAGTTCCTGAGTCTGCTCTGAGAAACACACTGGTTGTCATGGCCACTAAAGCCATCCTGCCCACACACCGTGCCATAGCCCTGCCATCCTGCACCCACCCCCAGGATCTGCCAGACAGCAGGGCTTGCCCTTCTTCCTGGCTGCATCCATTGTGCCAGGGCACACGGGCCACACTCAGTAAATATTTATGGCAGGCATTGAGTCTGAACACTGCCCCTCAGTGGGCTCAACCATAGAGCAGCCCCAGCAGTGGAGAACCTCTGCCATGCCAAGCCAACAGCAGGCCACCACTTCTCTGCCTCCTAAGACCACGTGGACCACAACATGTCCCCGCTGCCCCAACAGCACCTCACACCACTACTCAGTCTGATCTTCCACCTCGGACAGCCCGAGTCAGCAGGTGCGCCCGTGCAGAGGGCCAGGGAGCGTCCGCGCTTTCCTGGCTGTGTGAGGTCTCCATTCAATATTCTTTGATTTCCTGCCACCCTCTGAAAATGTAAAAACTACACTTAACACTCCAGCAGTACAAAAACAAGCCTTGGATTGGATGTAGCCCACGAGCAATAGTCTGCAAATTCCTGCCAGAGAGGGAAGGATGAAGCGCAGGAACAATTAAAACCACTGTGTCACCTTGAGGTTTGGGATAATCAAAAACAAGGCAGTGGAGGGAACGGCCAATAAGTCCACCAACTTCACAGATTCCTTCTCAGAAGAAGCGGTTTCAGACATGTTGTCAACATGCTGATGACACTTCTTTCTGGACCTATGTAAAGTGCAGGTAATAAAAATGACAGAATTAAATATGGGTTTTCTGCTACTCTCCGAAATCTGAGTGAACTGAACCCAGCATGTTTTACTCGATTCCCACTGTAATGTCTGCAACGTCCCCAAGGTTCCCGGCCGAGGCCCGGCTTTCCAGTCGCAGCCCTGCAATTTCACGCGAGGTTGAAAGCCAGATGAACTTTTAACCAGAATGCCAACCACTACAATGGTGCAATTTGTAAAGAAAGTTCCTTTGCAGACTCAGCGCGGAGGTAGCAGGATACCCTGGGACCTGAACTTCCTGACACCCAGTGCTGGACATCCCCTCTCCCCGCCAGCTCCACTGCTCACAAGATAAAGCAAGGTACCAGTCAGTGGTGCAGAATCTTCTAGCTATTTATCCTGACAATCTACAGGAGAAAAACCAGCTGAGGGTTTAGGAACAGTTCCTAGGCCCACGGCAGAGACCCTGAGCCCAGCCCATCAGCCTCCTCTCACTAAGGTGACAGCCAGTCCAGAAGTGTTCTCCTTTCTGGCTGTGACCCACTCTTCTTACAGGGCTCGTGGAAGTCAAGGCTAGAGGCAGGAAGATCAGTCTGACTTCTGAGCAAGGTCATTGCCTGAAAGATAAATGTCAACTGGCTGATCTAGTTCATCTGAGCAGCGCGTGTTTGAGGGACAGATAGTCCTACATGCCTTGAGTCATCAATCTTATTATTTTTCTTATATATTAATTAAGGCAAGACAACATTCTGATAAACAAGACTCCTTTCACCCAAGATCGAGTTTCTGCAGAGGGTCCCACCCACCCCAGGTGTGGTGGAGCTGCCAGCAGAAGCTACTGTGGCCCACAGGAGCGCCTGCCCCAGGGAATTGCCCAACCTCTCCCCTGGGGCCAGGGCCTCAGGCCCAAAGGCAGGAAGACTCCATGCAGAAGAGAGCTCTCCAAGGCCATCTTGGTTAGCTCAGGTTTTGTTATGTTTATAAACAATTTATGAACACCGCCATGAAACTTAAAATTCAAACCTGCAGTTAATGACTATGATAAATGAAAGAGAAACTGACTTCCCACAAACCACTTGGCTGGGGGAGGGACGGGGAGGGCAGGAGGAATTTCTGGCTATACTTCCTGCTCCTGCTCCAGATGGACCTTCCAATGCAGAAAACACCACACCAGGACTCAGCCACGTGTCAGGATTTAATTAGATGTGCTACCTTCACCCTGGAGGGAGAGAAGGTGAGTGAGGATGTCGGCTGCCCTGTGTACCCAGAGCTCCTTCAAGACCCACAGTCTGGCTGTGTTTGTTCAGCTGCACCAGCTATAGACCTGGGTCTGGCTCACTCCTGTAAATATGGGTATGTGTCTTAGTTTGGTCATCCCTACCCAGGCCCTGCACAATCTCCCCCACAGGAAACTTGTTAGATGCTTCTCAAAAATTAGAATTAAATTCTACAGCAGTCTCTCATTCCTCTGCCTTATGCGAAGACAGGTGGAGCTTCCTGACAGCTCATCACCAGCAGCCTGATTACTCCAATTTCTACCTACAGGATGATTAGATAATTTTAAGTCACCTTCTATGCCAGCATCAGGGATTTAAATTAAATGCAGAGCTGAGCAACTACCACAGTGGTTCTCACTTAGACATAGGGACACAGAGGCTTTTGAGAATTTAAATAAAGCTCTAGGCCCCACCCTAAGAAGAATCTGGAAATGCACAATACATCCAAACACATCATCAACCTTTATCTGATTCTCTGGAATTTCAGATCCCTCTGGAGACCTCCATGGACCATAGGTTTCAAACTCTGGTTTAAAGTATGTCTGTGGGAGGGGCAGAAGGCAAGGGCAGACAGCTGGGCGCGCACACACACACACACACACACACACACACACACGTGCCTTCACAGGAGTTCTTTGGGAAGCTCCAAAAACACGGATGGACATATCCTTCTAGGAAATTGAGTCCTGGCTGAGAAGAGAAAACCCTAAGATTTGGTTAATGGTAAGACGCCCACCCCGCAGTTGTGTGAAGGGAAGGCAGCGTTTGTCTCCTCCAGGAGTCCAGGACTGGGCCTGGCTGTTCCAAGGAGATCTCTAGACTTTGTGTAGGCTGGGCTTTCTGCACCTCCATTTTCCTAGAAAAGGACTCGAAATGGATCAAATGTTATTGTGGCATAACATATGGACGAACTGCCACTGGGTCACAGAGCCCTGGAGAAGATCTGAGAATATGAGGGAAAGGGCCTTGTGAGCGCAGGGGCAGGGTCCTGAGTGAAACCTGAGGGGTGGGCCACACTGCTCAGCTCCCTCCCACCTCACCTCCCACCAAAGCTCCACACGGCTTCTTCTGGTCCAGCAGGGCAATAATCACAGACGTCCTCTGGATGTGTGTCATTCCTGGGGAATTTTACCACCGCAGTCACCAGTTAACTTCTGCAATACTTTCCCCAGGGTGGAGAGTGTTGGTGCTGGAGAGGCGCACCTGCTTTGGAGGCAGACTCTGTGGTAAGAGGGATCTCTGCACCTAGGAAGCCACCCCAGGGTTGTCCTGCCTGCCGCCCCAATGCTTCTTTGATCCTGATATTGTGGACATTGCTCTTTATGAGCGGGACCAATTCTGTACATTCCTTTGGCGTGTTGGGCAGGAGAGAGCTGCGAGACCCGATGGTGGCTCATTCCATCCAAAAGTCACCTGACAGCTGTGGAGGCACCAGACAGAGCTGCTCAAGACACAGTTTTCCTAGGACACACCTGCTGGGCCTGATACCAGGACAATTCAAGGTTTTAAAGAGCTCGAGAGTTGTGATCTATCTTTCATAAGAAAGTGTAATTATATGACTTAATAAAAGGAAAAAAAATAAAGTGCATGAGAGTGATTAACTGACAGGCATCCTCAAACTACAGCCCATGGGCCACATGTGGCCCGCCTAGGACATTTATCCGGCCTGCCGAGTGTTTTTGCCTCTGCCTGTCCTGCTTAGCAGCCGACTCGTCCCGGGGCCCACAGTCTGGCCCTCCAACAGTCTGAGGGACCGTGAACTGGCCTGGCCCCCTGTTTAAAAAGTTTGAGGAACCCTGAATTAACACATTGTTGGCCACCAATTTTATGCAGAAGCTATCATCCCACGTGACCACACCCTACATTACCCATGTTTCAAAAACTACCAGAGCAAACGCGAGTGAGAGCCTGAGTCAAAGCACAAGTCAACTCAACTCACGACCTGTCCACAATGTTAGGAGGGAACGTAACTAAATGTGTCTTAATAATCTAAGAAACTTCCCTGCGGAGCTCTTTCCACCCTCAGTGCTCAGGTTACTTCCTTGAGGCACCAGCCGTGAGACTCAAGACTGTTTCTTTGGTGTTGACAGTTCACTTTTACAGAAAAGCAGAGTGGGACTGAAACGTCTTGTATTTCCTGAAGCCTAAGAGAGTGTCAGATGTTATATAACACTCCCGCGCTTTTAAAAACAGCTAAGGATTCAAAGCAAGTCAGCTTAAACAGAAAGGAAAACAAGAAGTGATGTGTTTCTCACTCAGATCCATCAGCACACACAGGGCCTGCATCTCGGGAGTCTCTGCCAGACACCCACCGTATTGTGCTCTAGAGATCTTGGGGGGCGAGAAGGGCGACCCCCTGCCACAGAAGGAAGAAACACACGACCCAACAGCTGGTCAGGACCCACTTTTCCAAGGCGAGACTCCAAGCCTTGTCCAGTAACAGGTCTATTTCACTTACAGTTATGACTTCCAAGGCAAGGAAATTCTAACAGAGCTCATTGTACACAAGGAGAAAAAAACCTTTTCTGATAAGCCACACCAAGTGGATGACCAGAGTGTAGTGTGTCTGAAGACCTTCCCTACAGAGGGCAGAGGGCACTGGAGGGGACAGGGGCGGGGCCTCCACACTGTTCAGTCTCACCCTCAAGCATTAACGTCCTCTAAAGAGCCTTGTCTTCCATGAGTTACAGCTATTGATATTCACTCTGTTAGAAATGAAAGCTGGGAATTTTTTTAAATATTTAGTAATTCTTTTAGAATTATGAACTGATTTCATGCTTTTATAAATATTTTCCATAAAAAACTTTTATAGACCAAAAACATTTCTCTAGGAGTGGCACTGTTGTACATTTCTGAGACTCTGTAGCTGTGTTAACAGGGGCAGGTGGACTCTGCTTCTGCCTCCCCGCTGGCTCCATGCAGTTTGTCTGGAGCGTCCAAGTCACTGGGATGTTCTCCTTGGCTACTACGTCAGAATTCAACAGACAGGAGGTGGTGCCCTGCGGTGTGGACCTGAAGGCTGACCAACCTCCTATGTGTCACACTAAGACCCGTCTGTCTTGCATTTTTGGTTTTTACCCAAACATAACTTTGGAACATTATGCATGATTTGTTTGGAAAATACTAGCTCAGGGCAATCTTCTAAATTACACACTTCAATATTCTAACAGCATCTATATTAGTTGATACAATGGTCCTATCAGCAGAAGATTTTTAAAATACTTAAAAGCTCTCAAGCTTCTAATTTTCACTTGCAAGCTCAGATGCTGTCATTTGGTACGGGTGACAAATACCATCAGCTCTTTCCCTTGAAGTGAGAGGTTTACTTTTGAGGAGATTTCTACCAAAACTCCAAGTGTGAGTAAATACAGGTGCCTGGTCCGTTACACTTTCCATGGTGATAATGATATTTTCCAGGACGTCCTGGAGACAAGGGGGCTGCTCTGGCCCACAGCAGAACTTCCCTCACACTCCCTTTCCCCTGCTCTTACTCAAGAGCTCATCACCTGTAATGCCACAAGGAGGGCGTTCCAAAATGAGGCTGTCCACCCCACGCAAGCGTGTTGGTGGGGAGTGATGGCCACCACGGCCCAGCCCAGGCTCTGCTACAGCAGCTTCCCCACCGTTCTTCTGGACTGTGTCTGCGTCTGCATAAGGCATTCGAGGCCCCAGTATTGTTATGAGACCCCCAGCCTGCCCTGGGAACAGCACACATTGAGACCCTCTGACCTGGAAGGCTGTGTTCTCAGGGAGACGGACAGCAGGGATAGCAGCAGCCCACGTGCACCCGGGAACGGAGGCCTCTGACAAAAGGACCCCAGCCTCTGCCTCCGAGCCGCACTTACTCTCTGTGTCAAGCTAGCAGAGGTCTGCTTTGGGACAGCTGCCCGCACACGTCCTGTAATGCTGCATGCTTGCTTTGGGTACTTTTGAACAATTGAAAATGGCACAGTGGTGGCCCATGCTGCCTCCTGCAGGGAGCACCATCCTGCCCAAGCTTGTCCATCCACAGCCTGTCTCAGCAGGGCGCATGTCCCTCTGGCCACCACAGGTGCTGGCCTGTGGAAAACTCAGGGCTTGGCCAACCTGTGGCGTATTCCCAAACACTTTTAAGCACCACGTCGTTTTCAGACACTTTCTGACTAAATGGCATCTGGTCAGAGCCATGCACCCCCCAGATTGCGAAGGCCATTTCCCACCTCTCATTGTCAGCCAGCGGGAGAGAGGCAGGAGCAGCTCGGAGTTTGTTAACCTGCACATTGTACCAACATATTCCTCATAAGGGGGTCCCTTTCGGTAATAAAATCAAGACTGTGATTGCTACTCCAAGATTCATGGCATTCTGAGTGCCAGTAAATGGTGGATGTGAAACCTTAATGCCTGTGTATCCCGTCTCGCTGCACCTTAAATGCTGAGATCGGAATTTTTACAAAGAGTTCCCAGCCTCTCTAAGTTTTCCATTAGACTGTGAATGGCAAATGACACACTTTTCCAAGTTTACCTTCTCCTTCTTGGCTAGATCCACAAAAATAAGCTTCGTACTTTCTTGCCTCTGCCAGCAATTCCATGGCTAAAAACTATTCATTGCAGAATAGAAAGAGACTCTTCCTTTGCTCTCATATAGATTCACAAAATATAAGGAAAAATTTGCTCACATTGAATCTCGTCTCTTTATTCATTAAAATTTAAATAATGCTGAGTTAGCTGCCTAATGAATTAACATTTCAAATAGAAGTCTTCAGTCCATGTAGAACAATGGGTTCCAGGTGCTTCTGGGGGGAAATTCATGTAAACACATTTCAGTTTACTAAATGTGCTCAAAGCAAACTGAACTATAAAGTGACCATATTTTACATTAAACTTATTATATCAAAGATGTGCTTCCAAGGAAGAAAAAGACAGCAGGCACATGTGAAACCTTTAGGTGAGTAGGGAAGGAGCCAGGGCTGCTGTACAGACCCGGCTGCCTAGTAGTACTGTGGGTCCTCACAGGAAAGGGCCAGCCTGCATGATAGCGCCCTGGGCAGAAAGCATGAAGGGGCGGCCTCCCTCCTCCTGGGAATAGGCAGGGAAGCCTCAGACTGGGAGCCACGAGGAGACAGAGCCAACAGGGCCCAGTAAACCACCTGCTGGGAGGGGTGGGGGAGAAAGAGAGCATGATGGATGGAAAGAGAGGGTGGGGAGCCAGGGGGCTGTGACCAGAGGGGCCCTGGAGCCCTGGTTTGTGTGAGGAAGGGGGGACCACCTGCTAGACAGCAGATTGAGTGGTTTGGGGGCACATGTGTAGAATGCCAGGCTCAAGCACAGGGCTACCCTGTCACTGTCTATCACAGGTGGGTCCTCAGTGTCTGACTTGAGTTAAATCATTACGGAAAGTTCCAGAGATAAGATTTTTTGATCCTAAAGGAAGGTGAGTCTCATTTTTGAGTGTTTTATCCTTTTTGTAGAGACCACCAGCAGCTTAAAAATGCTAACATCTTATTCCACTGCATGCAAGTCATGATGTGACCACAGAAACCAAATCCTACCCAAGTTTGCCTACAAACCTGGAGGTTAGAGGTAAAGGGCACCTGAGCTCCACGACTGCCCCGGGTGCACCATGGTCTGGGCCCAGCACCAAGATCCATGAGCACCCACCACATCCAGGGAGGAAATGACAGCAGACACATCCCTACCCCTTCCACAGTGCTGTGACATCCTGCCACGGAGCCACCATGAGAAGTCCAGTGGGGGACAGGGAACCACATGTCACACTGGCAAGAGCCAACACTGCTACCTCCTCCCTGGCTTCCTGCACACCACAGCCCGGGCTCCCCAGGCCTGCCAGGAAAAAGAGGAGGGAGTGGCAAGAGTGATGACAGAACCCTGTCTCCTCCAGGCGACAGCAGCAAGGCAGTGTTCAGAACCCCAGGATTTCAAAGCCTTTGCACCAGATACCTCCTAGGGACACTCCCATTTCCCCTCCCCTGACGTTCTGGGCTAGTGTCTCCTAGTTGTCCTGAAATACGTCTCCACTTGTGAAGCTCTGCAACTCCATAGCAGGCACGCAGTATTTACCACAGGAGCATAAGGATAATGGCTCCTAACTGTTGAGCGCTTCCCAGGTGGTTTGTAGGAGGTAAAGCATTTTCAAACCCTATGGCAACCAGGCAGGTGGATGTGCTGTTGTCATCATCACTGCACAGAGCAGGGGGGTGAGGGCTGTGGGAGGTTATCCACCAGCACACAGCTGGTCTGCAGTGCAGGGGAAGTGGACCCTGGGTTGCAGGGCAATGATCTTCACAGCCATCTTTCACAGAAGGAAAACAGTGGCCCAGCCACACTGTCCCCCTTTGCTCCTGCTGTTCCTGGGTGTTTGGAGTGTGGCAGGAAAATGAAAGATACTAGACAGCAATGCACCCCAAATTCAGTGGTTTACAATGCGAGGAACTTATTTATTCCCACGTTCCTTGGGTCAGGAGTTCAAGTACCTTTTGGCAGGTTCTCTGCTCAGGGTCTCCCAGGCCAAAATCAAAGTGTTGGCTGCAACTGCAATTCTCAGGGGCTAAAGCTTAGAGTCCTCTTCCAAGCTCACTGTTTTTTGGATGAGTTCATTTCCTTGCAGCTGTAGGACCCAGGTCCTGTTTTCCTGCTAGCTGTTAGCCAAGAACTTGGCTGGAAACGGCTGCCTGCAGTTCCCTGCCAGGGCCCCCTCCTCTCTCAATGTTGCCTCCAAAGTGGGAAATAATCAGGCCTAGACTAAATGTGCTCTAGTTCCAACTAATAAATCTTATGAGACCCAAAAGGTTCAAACTGTTTCCATGTAACTTACATAGCAAAGCTAAAGAATATTTTTTAAAAATATCAAGCATTCACCCAAGTAAAATTCACATATAAAGCACCAATTAAACAAATACCACAGAAGCACATGAGGAAAATACAACTGCTACACGGAGGAAAAAAAAATCAAAACGCAGATGTTAGAATTAGCAGAAAAGGATATTAAAATAGTCATTATAACTATATTCCACATGTCTAAAAAGTAGAAAAACGTAAGATAAAAAAGACAAGTGGTACTTTTAGAGATGAAAGGTATAATGTCTGAGGAGAAAAGTGCTGGATAGTATTAACAGCAAATTAGATGTTAAAGAAGATCAGTGAACCTAAAATCCCTAAAATTGTAATGGAAACTATGAAATGAAACACAGCAAAAAAAGACAATTAAAAAAAGTTAGAGAACTGTGAGGGACAATGTAAAACAGCCAAATATATCAATAATGGGAAGCTCTGAAAACACAAGAAGAGAAAAAATATGCATGAAAAATACAGCCATGAGTTTCTACCCCTCTAATTCAGAAAGTTCAATGAAATCCAAGAAACAAAACATGGGGGGGGGATAAAAAAAGCTACACCCAAACACTAAATTATCAAGTTGTTCAAAAGCACTGATAAAGAGATCTTGAAAACTAAAAAGATAAAAGAGCTACACATAAGAATGAGATTAAGAGTGACAGCAGATTTCTGGTTAGAAACAATGTAAGTCAAGGGCAGTGGAACAAGATCTTTAAAATAAAAAGAAATTCTATACACAGCGAAAAATATCATAAAAGACACTTTCAGACATACAAAAACTCAAAGAATTTATTAGCAATAGGCTTTAAACAAGAAATGTAAAATCTTCCAGACAGAAGGAAAATTACAGTAAGTAGAAAGAGCCAATGTGGAAGAACTGGAACTCTCACTACTGACAGGAGAAGCAGAACGGTACAGCCGCTCTGGGAGCAGCTGGCAATCGGTTAAATGCTAAACATTCACGGTCACATGGCCCACTCCTAGGTGTTCACCCAAGAAAAATAGAAGCATGGGCCCTTCTGCACCAATGATCACAGCAGCATCATTTGTAATAGCCAAAGGCGAGAGGAAAAGCCCTTAATGTACAACAGATGAGTGACAAACTGTGGTACACAAGGGGATTCTACTCAGCAAAGTAATAAACTACTGATGCATACAACATGGATCAATCTCCAATATCTTGCAAGAAATCAGTCAAAAAGACTACGTACAGCATGATTCATTTGTAAAACTCCAAAATTCAATGGATGTAAAAAACAGACATCTGTCCATCATAAAATTCTAGAAATTCAAACTAGTGTATAGTGACAGCAGATCAGTGATCACACAGGAATAAGAAGGCAGGGAGGGGTCAAGGCAGGAGTCAACAGTGCAAAAGGAAGCTCTGGGATGATGGAATATTATTTTAACTGCGGTCATATATGTGTCAAACATTGTGAAAACTTTAAATACAGGTTAAATACAGTGCCCATAGCTCAGTGGTTAGGGTGCCGGTCACATACACCAGGGCTGGGGGGGGGTTGAACCTGGCCCAGGCCTGCTAAACAACAATAGCAACTACTACTACAAAAAAAAAAAATAGCCAGGCACTGTGGCAGGCACCTGTAGTCCCAGCTACTCGGGAGGCTAAGGCAAGAGAAATTGCTTAAGATCAAGAGTTTGAGGTTGCTGTAAGCTGTGATACCATGGCACTCTACCTAACACAACATAGTGAGACTATATCTCAAAAAAATGACTAAATAAATAAAAATTTAAATACAGTAGCTCCCACTTACCTTGCTTTCCACAGTTCCAATCACCTGGGGTCAAACATGGTCCAAAATATTTAATTGAAAATTCCAGAAATAATCTCTTGGTAAGTTTTATATTGGACACCACTCTGAGCAGCATGATGAAGTCTTCTGTCCACCCTGCCTGGGATGTGAGTCATCCAGCATGTGGTATCTGCCCACTAGTCACTTAGGAGTCATCTTGGTGATCAATTGCTTTCAAGGTATCACAGTATGTGTATTCAAATCACCTCTATTTTACTTAGTGTCCCCAAAGCATAAGAATAGTGATGCTGGCACACTGTTAATTATTCCATTTTATATTAGTTTTTTAATCTTTACTGTGCTAATTTATAAATTAAACTGTATCACAGGTAAGTATATGCAAGAAAAGACATAGCACAGTCAGCCCTCCTCATCCTTGGGTTCTGTGTCAGTGGACTCCACCAGTCACAGATGGAAAATACTCAGAAAAAAATCGTACCAAGTTCCAAAAAGTGAAAGTTGAACTTGCCACATGCTAAGTAACATGCTGGATCTGGCAATGACATCAAGTATATGGAAAGACGTGCATAGGTTATACGAGGTCTGACAATTAATTTTGAAACTCATCTCAGAAAAAGTGCTACATACCTCACTGCCGAAGACCACTATGGTCCTCCTGGAAGTCCTCCTCCTGGGAAGCTGTGCCCGACACCAGTGCCTTGTCTATGCTTCAAAGCAATTTTACAACTGTATTTCAGGAGCAACCAGAACTGTCATTTTTCAGCACACAGAAACGTGCAATAATGATGCCACTCAGCAAGACACGGCCACACCACGACAGGAACACAGCTGGGAGAGGCTGATCTGCTGAGATTATAAAACCTCACGGAGTTGTTTGTGTGCAATACGGCCAGCATAGGTATACAGTGGCAAGTTCACAAACTTCATTGTCAGGTCTTATGAGACAACAGCTCCAATGGTCATTCCAGAAAAATAGTTCCAAAACTGCTCTGAAGGGCAGACTAGGCACTGGTGTCAGTGCACAGCTTCCCAAGAGGAAGACTTCCAAGAGGACCATAATGGTCTTCAGCAGTGAGGTACACAGTGCTTTTTCTGGGATGAGGTTGTGAACCTAACCGCCAGACTTTGTGTGCAAATACAACTCTATTTTTTTTTATTTTTTATTTTTTTTATTAAATGATAGCTGTGTACATTAATGCAAACATGGGGTACAGTGTAGTGTCTTCACACACATTTTGACATACTTTCATCAAGCTGGTTCACATAAATTTCATGTTTATCTGAGGGCTAGGGCCACCTTGGACTGTAATATCCATGGGGAGGCCTGGAGCCAGTCCCC
>CAUYTI010129766.1:0-12304 GCA_963575145.1 Galago senegalensis
TGTCTTAGCATAACAATTATGTGAAAGACATGATGACTATGTTGGCCACCTGTTGGCCTCCTGCATATAGAAGTAACACACTGTATCCTATGAGAGAATTAATGTACACAATTATGATCTAATAAAAAAAAGAAAAAAAAAGATTTAAACTTAAGTCATGAAACTACAAAAAGACTAGAAGAGAATTCAGGGAAAACATTGAAGAAATTGGCCCGGGAAAATATTCCCCCCCCCATGAAATCAAAGCAATACCAAAAATTTATTACTGGGATATGATCAAACTAAAGCTTTTGCACAGCCAAGAGCACAGTAAGTAAACAGTCAACCTCCATAATGGGAGATCTTTGCAGGTTACACTTCTGACAAATGTCTGATAATTAGAATCTACAGACAACTCCTACTAATTTATAATAAAAGAATATATATAGTAATGGGGGACAAGAAACTTCAACAGAAGGTTCTAGAATGAAGATAGGCCCATGGCCTACAAATACATGATAAAAAATGCTCATCATCCTTAATCATCAGACATATGCAAATCAAAATAACTTTGTATTATCATCTAACTCCAGTAAGATTAGCCCATGTCACAAAATCCCAAAACTACAGATGTTAGTGTGGATGCAGAGAGAAGGGATCACTTCTAAATTGATTGTGGGAATGCAAGCTAATACAAACTTTTTGGAAAAAAGTTTGGGGAACACTCAAGGAACTATAAGTAGACCCACGGTTCAGTCCTTCAGTTTCTCTACTAAGAATATGCCCAGATGATCAAAAATTATTTTTTAACAAAGACATTTGTATCAGAATGTTCATTGCAGCCCAATTCATAATATCCAAGACATGGAAACAACCGAACTTCCCAACCTCCCATGAATGGAGTAGCAAATTGTGGTATATGTGCACCATGGAATATTATGCAGCCCTAAAAAGATAAAGTTTTCCCATCTTTTATGTTTACCTTGATGTATCTAGAACATGTTCTTCTAGTTAAGAATCTCAAGAATAAAAAATAAATGTATCCAATGTACTCAATACTACTATGAAATCGATATATAACAACATACATACTCATACGAATGGCAAAATAGAACTATGGTCCATAAATTATAAAGGAAGAGGAGACAGAGGGGAGGGGAGCTGGATATGGGAGAAGGGACAGTATTTGGGATACCTCACCTAATGTGCATGATGCAATGTTACATTGCAAAACTACTAAGAAATGAGTATAGTTTTGATGGATGTGTTACTTAGTTCAATGTAAATATTTCATATTGTATGTTGAAGCACTACCCTGAACCACATAAATTCATCAATGTACAAAGTTAAGATTTAATAAACAATAATTAATTAAAAAATAAAAAACAAAACAAACAAACAAACAAAAGATGGTAACCAATGGCAACAGCCACTGTGACGTCATGATGTCATCCACGGTGACCAGGTAGTGACTACAACCTGGAATGTAGTGGATTCCAGGCTTCTGTTCAAGGATCTTCATTGAACATTTCTGCTCAATTCCACTGGTGTCCTAAAAGTGTTTGATCTAGGACATTTTTTAGCCCTTCATCCACAGACAGAGAAGTGATCTCCCATTTGTTACTTATGGATTATCTCACTGGTTCACCACTGAGATACCAGTAAATAGGCTGACACAACAGTTCAGATTTTACACAGTAATGAGACTCAAGCTGCATTCCATATGGTAAAACTGCATAGAGACTCTTAAGCAGGATACTCTTTGTTCTTTCTTTCTTAATTTTTTTTTTTTTGAGACAGAGTTTAACATTATTACACTCGGTAGAGTGCTGTGCCATCACAGTTCACAGAAACCTCTATTTCCTGGACTCCTGTTAAATAGAAAGTCATTATTTTGCTTCAGAATCCCCAGTAGTTTGAAGTACAAGCTCCTGTCTCAATGTAGAGCTATTTATTGCTGAAGATTAGCTGGGAACATTTTATAACTCACCACCATCATGCTAAGTGACCAATTCAGAAAGTGGGATTTTTAAAAAAACTATGTTTTGTATCCAGGGATGATTCTTCATGACTCTCATCTTGGCAATTTGGCAGGCCCAGTCATTTGGTTTGTCTGAGTTTCTGAATTTAAAAACTACCTCAGCACTAGTGAGATACACATCTCTGAAGAATAAAATATGGTAGGATTTTATGCACGCTCTTGGCATGCTATCTGAGGGAATAGGTTCTCTTGATGACAACACTTGAAATTTGCTCTGAGTTATGACAGTGTACTCTACCTAAGCAAAAACACAAGACTCTGTCTTAATCAAAAAATGTAGAAAACCATTTGTATTGGAGTTAATCCTCATTTTTACATATTTTGTTATAGAGACAGAGACTTACTTTATTTGTCACAATGAGTAAAGTTCTGTAGCATCTAACAATCACAGCAACCTCCAACTCGTAAGTTTAGGAGATTTTCTTCCAGCAGCCTCACGAGTAGGTGGGACTACAGGTGCATGCCACAACAACTGGCTATTATTTTTACTTTTGAACAAGGATGTAGGGTTGAAAATATTTTCATATATTACACACAAATGGAGAAATTATGTCTCATAGTGAAATTCTTTTTTATACAATCCCTATTAGTCAACAATTCTGATTTTACACAACACTGACCTTTTGGTGTCTTAGATTCTTCTAGTCACTATGAACTCTTGATTAAAGTCAGGAATTTACATGCACACTAAAATATTCAGATTATAAACTCCATTTCTTCTGTTGTACTTTTCAATCTTGGCCAATATTCCCTTTTCCCACTCAGTCCAAGACCAGGGACCAGATATCTCTGGAAGACCCTTACCCATCAGATCAACTGGTAGTATTTTAAGAAAACAACCTCAAGGGAACTTTTCTTCAATCATTGTTCCCTCAGCACCTAAGGAGGGATAATAAATAATAAATCTCCTTTTATAAGTAGTCCTGTATTGAATTGGCCTACTGAAATGTCCTCATAGTTTTGCTCTAGGAAACTACACCTAGCAAAATTAATTTATTTCTCTCTATATTTACTTTTTTAAATTTCTTATAGCTTAACTGTGTACATTAATGCAATCATGGGGTACAGTGTGCTGTTTTCATACACATTTTGAAATACTCTCATCTAACTGGTTAACATAACCCTCATGTTATTCTTAGTTATTGAGTTAAAATATTCATATTCTGCTTTTGGAAAGATTGAATTGTCCCCTTGTAAGATAAACCATGAAGGTGACCCCACCAGTCACACTCCTTTCCCTTATATACCCTCACCTCCCCCTTTCACTCCCTTACCATATTCTAAGGCATAATTGTTATGACATTCCTATAAAAGCTATGAATTAGTTTCAAAGTAGGGCTGTGTACATTGGATACTTTTTCTTCCATTCTTGAGACACTTTGCTAAGAAGAACGTTTTCCAATTTCATCCATATAAACATGAAGGAGGTAAAGTCTCCATCCTTCTTTAGGACTTAATAGTACTGCACAGTGTACATGTACCACACTTTATTGATTCATTCATGGGTCGATGGGCATTTGGGCTTCTTCTATGACCTAGAAATTATGAATTGGGCTGCAATAAACCTTCTGATATGAATATATTTGTTGTAATTTGATTTTTGGCCTTCTGGATATATACCTAATAAAAAAATTGCAGGATCAAATGGCAGGTCTATTTTTAGTTTTCTCAGTGTTCTCTAGATGTCTTCTAAAAGGAATGAATTAATTTGCATTCCCACCAGTAGTGTAGAAGTGTTCCCTTTTCTCCACATCCATGCCAACATCTCTGATTTTGTGATTTTGTGATATGGGCTAATCTTACTGGGGTTAGGTGGTACCTCAAAGTAGTTTTGATTTGCATTTCTCTGATGATTAAGGACGGAGAGCTTTTTTTCATATAGCTGTATGCCATGTACCTCTCTTCTTTAGAGAAATTTCTATTCAAGTCCTTTGACCACCATGAGATGGGAACGCTTGTTTTTTTCTTGCTAATATGTTTGAGTTCTCTGAGGATTCTAATTATTAAACGTTTGTTGGAGACATAAACAGCAAATATCTTCTCCCATTCTGAGGGCTGTCTACCCACTTTATTTACTGTGTTCTTGACTGTACAGAAACTTTTAAGTTTGATCAGGTCCAAAAAGTGTACTTTTGACATTGATTCAAATGCCCAAGCAGTCCTCCTCATAATATTTCTGCCCGAGCCAATTTCTTGAAGTGTTCTTCCTACACTTTCTTCTAGTATTTTCATAGTTTCATGTCTTGAGTTTAAATCTTTAATCCAGTGAGCATCTTTCTTAGTTATTGGGAATGGTGTGGGTCTAGATTCAGTCTTCTGCAGGTCACCATATAGTTAGACCAGCACCATTTCTTAAATAGAAAATTTTTTAATCACTCAATATTTTTAATTGCCTTGTTAAAGATCAAATAATTATAGGAGCTGTATTCATTTTTTGGCTCTCTATTCTGTTCCATATATCTACCTCTCTGTTTTTGTGCCAGTCCCATGCTGTTTGATAACTATCGATTCATAGAATAGTCTGAGGTCTGGTAATGTAAGTCCTCCTACTTTGTTTTTGTTCCTGAGTAATGTCTTTTCTAGTCAAGGTTTTTTCTGATTCCATATATAATGAAGTATTTTTTTTTAGATCTTTAAAGTATGATAATGGAGCTTTAATGGGGATTGCACTAAAATTATATATTGCTTTCAGTAGTATTGACATTTTAACAATGTTGATTCTTCCCAGCCATAAGCATGGTATGTTTTTCCATTTGTTAACATTGTCAGCTATTACTTTTCTTAGAGTTTCATAGTTCTTTTTATAGAGATCTTTTGCATCCTTTGTTAGGTAAACTCCCAAATATTTCATCTTCTTTGGCACTACTGTGAATGAGATAGAGTCCTTGACTGTTTTTTCAGCTTGGCTGCTGTTGGTGTATATGAAGGCTACTGATTTGTGAATGTTGATTTTGTAACCTAAGACACTCGTGTATTCCTTGATTACTTCTAAGAGTTTAGTAGTGGAATCCCCAATATCTTCAGATATACTAACATATCATCTGTGAATAGTGAAAGTTTAATCTCTTCTGACCCTTTATGGATACTTTTAATCACTTTTTATTTCCTGATTGTGATAGCTTAATCTTCCATTCAATGTTAAAGAACAATGGAGACAATGAGCAACCTTGCCTCGTTCCTGATCTGAGTGGAAATAATTTCAAATTAACTCTATTAAATACAAAATTGGCTGTGGGTTTGCTGTAGATGGCCTCTATCAGTTTAAGAAATGTTCCTTCTATACCAATTTTCTTAAGTGTTCTGATCATGATGGTATACAGGATATTATCAAACACTTTTTCTTCATCAATTGAAAGAATCATATGGCCTTTGTTTTTAATTTGTTTATGTGATTAATTACATTTATAGTTCTTCCTATGTTGAGCCATGTTGAGATACTGGGATAAAAACCACTTGGTCATGGTTTATAATTTGTTTGATGTGTACCTGGATTATGTTTGTTAGGACTTTGTTGAATATTTTTACATCAATATTCATTAGTGATCTTGGACTATAATTTTCTTTTCTTGGTTCTTTTCCTGGTTGGTTCTTTTCCTGGTTTGGGGATCAGGGTGATTTTGACTTCATGGAATGTGTTGGGTAGTATTCTGTCTTTTTCTATGTTTTGGAACAGGTTGAGTAATATAGGTACTAGTTACTCTTTAAAGACTTGGTAGAATTCTGACGTGAAGCCGTCTGGTCCTGGGCTGTTCTTTTTAGGGGTATTTTGTATAGTTGATGCTATTTCAAAGCTTGATATAGGTCTGTTTAACATTTATACTTCATTCTGGCTAAGTCTTGGGACATGACATGCTTCGAAGTATTGGTCAATTTCCTTCAGATTGTCATATTTCTGGGAATAAAGTTTCTTGTAGTATCCATTAAGGATTTTTTGAAATTCTAAGGGGTCTGTTGTTATTTCATCTTTACTATTTTTGATTAATGATATTAAAAACTTTATTTTTTTTTCCTGGTTAGGTTGGCCAAAGGTTTATCAATTTTGTTGATTTTTTAAAAAAACCAACTTTCTGATTTGTTGATCTGTTCTATAATCCTTTTGTTTTCAATCTCATTTATTTCTGCTCTAATTTTGATTATTTCTTTTCTTCTACTGGATTTGGGATTGAAAGAACCAATCTGCTTGAGATGTCCCATTAAGTAGTTAACTTCCTCTTTTTCTGTTCTCTTGAGGAAGGTTTGCAATGGTATAAATATCCCTCTTAGGAATGCTACTGTGATGTCCCAGATGTTCTGATAATTTGTATCTTCATTGTCGTTTTGTTCTAGAAATTTTGTACTTTCCTTCTTGATCTTGTCTCTGACACATCTTTCATTCATCAAAAGGTTATTTAACTTTCATGTTTTTGTATGAGTCTGCAGATTCCTGTTGTTGCTGAGTTCAACTTTTATTCCATGATGGTCAGAGAAGATGCATGGAATAATTTCTATTCCTTTAAATTTGCTGAGGTTAGATTTGTTGCCTAAGATGTGATCAATTTTGGAGAATTTCCCATGTACAGATGAGAAAAAGGTGTGTTCAATTTTGTTAGAATGAAATGTTCTGTAAATGTCTTAGAAGTCCAGAAGTTGAATATTTAAATTTAAATCTAAGATTTATTAGCTAAGCTTCTTATTGGAGGATCTATTCAACACTGTCAAAGGAGTGTTAACGTCTCCAACTATGATGGAGAGGGGTGAGATCAAGTAGCTCATGCTAGTTAGAGTCTGTTTTACAAATTGACGTGCATTCTGGTTGGGTGCATAGATATTAATAATTGAGATCTCATCATATTGAGTATTGCCCTTAACAAATATAAAGTGGTCATCTTTATCTTTGGTTACTTTTGTTAATTAAAACTATTGTATCTGCAAATAAAATTGCAACACCTGCCTGATTTTTTCTGCTTTCCGTTAGCCTGAAATATAGATGATGATCCCTTCACCTTGAGTGTATATTTGTCTTTTAAGGTAAGATGAGATTATTATATACAACAGATGTCTGGTCTGAGTTTCTGTATCCAATCAGCCAATCTGTGTCTCTTTAGAAGACAATTTCAGCCATTCACATTGATTGAAGTTATTTAGAAGGCTGACAAAATTTTGGTTATTGAGTTTTTATTTTTCGTTTTTTTTTTTTTTTTTTTTTTGAGACAGAGCCTCAAGCTATCCCCCTGGGTAGAGTGCTGTGGCATTACAGCTCATAGCAACCTCCAACTCCTGGGCTCAAGCAAGTATCTTGCCTCCACCTCTCAAGTAGCTGGGACCACAGGCGCCTACCACAACGCCCAGCTATTTTTTGATTGCAGCCATCATTGTTGTTTGGCGGGTCCGAGCTAGGGATTTGAACCCGCCACCTTAGGTGTACGTGGATGGTGCCTTAGCTGGTTGAGTTATAGGCACTCAGCCAGGTATTGAGTTTTTCAAAAGTTCAGTGGACATTTTTAATCCTTTCACCATTGTAAAAATTGGAGTTTGATCAATATTTTCTAAGTTAGTTTACTTTTGTGGTGGAGGATTGCACTGATCATTATGGAGAATATGTCTGAGAATATCCTGGAGAGCTGGTTTATTTATGGAAAATTTCTTTAACACATGGATGTCATTAAAGTATTTAATTTCTTCATCATAAATGAAACTCAGTTTAGCTGGATACAGAATCCTAGGTTAAAGTTATTTTGTTTAAAAGAGTAAATGTTAATGACCCCTCTCTTCTTGCCTGAAAGGTTTCAGAAGAGAGATTTGCAGTTATTCTAATATTCTTCCCTTTTTTTAGATTATGGTTTTCTTACATATTGCTTCCTTCAAGATTGTCTCTTTCATATTAACTTTATTAAAGTTAATTATGATGTGTCTGGGGGATGTCTTATTCAGGTTAAGTCATGCTCACATTCTGAAACTGTCTACAATATGAATTT
The DNA here is from genome assembly GCA_963575145.1 of Galago senegalensis. Taxonomy (NCBI): domain Eukaryota; kingdom Metazoa; phylum Chordata; class Mammalia; order Primates; family Galagidae; genus Galago; species Galago senegalensis. Next base: position 7,975 of record CAUYTI010129766.1, read on the forward strand.
CAGGATCTCTTAATATATCTGTAAAGTTCTCTTTCCTAATTTCGTACAGAAGAGCCTCTATGTTTTGCAAAGCAACTTCATCGTCTTCAGTGTCCTATGAGGCGAATATCACTTTCCTTCTAAGCATTCCAAAGCTCTCTGAGAGAATGATACATTTTTCCTTTCCTTTTCTAATTCTCCTTGGATGTTTGGACATATTCAGAATCTTTGTCTTCTATGTCTGCGAGCCTTTCTTCTGCCTCTTGCACCCTGTTACCAAGAGATTCTACCATATTTTTTAGATCTTTGAGGGCTTCCATCTCTTGCCTTAATGTTTCAAAATCTTTGCTGGTTTTGTTTTTGAATTTGTTGAATTCTTAAGTGAACTTTTGGAATGCTACTTGAATTTCTATTTCTATCTTTGCCTCTATTCTATTAATTTTATTTGAGATCCAAATTCTGAATTCAATTTCTGACATCTCAGCTATCTGCTTATATGGGGTATCTTCAGTTTTGTCTGCAACATCCTTTCTTGGAGGGCAGGTTGACCTACTCTGATTTTTCATATTACCAGCCACATAATTTCTTTGGAGGGAAGATCTACTATGGTTATTCATATTACCAGAGATTTCCACTGATTCTGCCCCATATTATTTTACCCAATTTGGCTTTTCCGCTTGAGGTTTGTCTAGGACCCATACAGTGTTATGGCCTAAGAGACTGGGAACCTGCTTGCTGTGGTGGGGCTAAATGGCTCTGTCTTATTTTCATCTGGTCTCTGTCCTATACTAGGGATTCAGTTTCTTTTGGTTGAAGTCTCAGCTGTGGAGAAAAACCAGCAATTAAGTTACCACGCCCCCCATAAACAACATTTGTGCAGGGAAAACCAAACCTTCCCTCAACCATACACCCAGGGTGCCCCTTTGAATAGTCCCTGGGTGGTCTTCCCTGTTTAAAGTGTCCAAATGACTTGTCCCACTCAGCACCCATTTCAGGTGGAAAAGTTCAAAAGCTTCCAGGAGCTAGATAAGAGGGGTCTGCTCACAGCTTGGATATAACTTCCTCCAGTGCTCCATGGGGGAAAAGGGACTCACCCAGCAGATGGGTTAGTCTGGGAAGGTTAATATCTCCTTTCCCACTTTGCACTCAATCACTTGTAATCCCCCAGGTCTGTGACCCTATTCACTCCAGTAGGGAACTGCTCCTAGGGTTCTGGACTGCCCAAATCACCCAGAAATCTGTGTCCAGCAGGAGGGCATGTGTGTTTAAATTAGGCTGTGAATGTTCTCTTAATTCCATCCCCTTGCCTTCTCTTGTGGCTATATGACTCTGCAAGTCAGATGCTGCCAGCACTAATGAACAACTCAACCCTGTGCAATAATTAGATTTTATACTTAGGTATCAATCCCTGCTTCTGCCCATCCATTGCCTTTGTCTCAGCATTCCCCTGAGGGTGAAGTGTACGTTGGGAAATCTGAGTCTAGTCCGATAGGGGAAAAGTTTTTGCTTTGAAAGTTGTGGCCCTTATAGCCTCACACTTTCTGTCCCTTCTAAATTCTTGTGTAAGTCAGAGGCTTTCTAGAGCTTTTGAAGAAATGAACTCTGGGCCTGAAGCAAATTAGAGTTTACACTCAGGTGTCAATTCTAGTCTCTGCCTGCCCACTGCCTTTTTCTCAGCTATTCCTCTGAAGATTGGTGCTAATTATCTCTTTACTTACAAAAGTTACCAAGTCCATTCATTACGCCTGTGGCTGCTGTTAACCTCTGGTTGCTCAGAGAGATGGGGCTCACCTATTTGGAATGGCATCAATTCACAGCCCTGGATGCCACTGTTTCTGTATGGCTTCCTCCAAACCAACTTTATTCTCCTCACTTTTGTGCCACAGTCAGCTCAGAGCAGCACCAGCCCTTTCCCCCTCTACTTCTCTCAAGGAGATACCCAAGTATCTGAATTTCGTAGGTAACAAACTTCCAGACCTCAGGGTGGGGATAGGAATCCTCCGAGTTCAATGTTGCAGGTGGGGAATATATATAGTTTTATACCATTTTACAGTTTTATGCCTGGCAGGAGAGTGCTGTGGCACACCAGCAAGGGTAGGAGGTCCAGTTTTTAGGGAGTCTCTTCCGTGGGATAGAGTGGTAGGAAGCATGAACTCTGCTCTCTTGTTTGCATGGAGTAAACAGCAAGCCCTTCTTATGGGGGAGTGTACTCCCATCAGCTTGGTGGTGGATTTTGTACCTTTTGGTTGTATTTTTGGGGTCACAGCTCACCTCAGGAAGATTGAAGTGCACTCTTCAATATTCTCTCTTGACTCCAATCCAAACGATCTGCTCCTTTGCTAAACTTCTGGATTTTAAGCCTCCTTCTGCTTGGGAGCTTCCGCAAAAATCTGGCTGTAGTCAGCCAGTTTGTCTCCACCCCCCACCCCCCAGTTGTTCTTACTGTTTAGCAGGCCCGCCACGGTACCCAGAATGAAAGCTGCATGGCTGCCTGGGAACTACCTCAAAGCTGGGGAGTCACCCCTTTCTCTATTTCTTTTTTTGACTTTTTCCTTATTCCTTTCGGTCATTTGTTTTCATGACCTTGACTCTGTGCCCTACGCTGGATTTCCGTGATCTCAGTCTTGCAAACAATGACATCCAACTCTTCAATTGAAGTGATCCTCCTGCCTCAGCCTCTGGAGTAGCTGGAACTATAGGTAAGATATACAACACTTGACTATCCTTTCTCTTTGAGTAGAATCCTGGTGGTGATCAGGGCTGAGGTCATCTGTCTGTTGCTCAGCCTTGTCTCTAACACAGGAACCAGGAGGTTCTGTCCAATTTGGCTGCTCATAGCATAAAAATGTTGTTGTCCTGCATGAGAAAATTCATTGAGCTATACTTAAGAAATGAGCTGATTGGGGACTTTGGGAATTGTTCAATCCTCAGGTTTCAGTTTCACCTAGGGAGTATGTCAGGACTGTTTTACACATCCGTGGTTGGAGATCACCACAACTATGCATGGATTCACTTTATCCTTATCATGTTTCATTAGTTATTTTATATTATACATGTGATCCAACATAACTCTTCAATGTTCATTGTAGCCAAGAAGTCTAAAGTTTAGACAGACCTAGCATCTAGCATCAATTCAGGATTGATGGAAATTTATAGATAGGCTATTAATTCCTATGATCATGATAAATAAGTGCAGGTATGGAGTACAGTACTGGACATTGTGCATTAACAGATATCAAGAGGGAAAATTCAGTGAGACACCTACCCTCTGAAACAAGCCTATTTCAGAGAACAAAGTAATACATCATGTCAAGTAGAACTGGGAATTGTATCAGGTAGTATTTATGTGTGTGAAATCATTGATAATTGGGCTTGATTTCTTCTTCCATAACTTCACTGGGCAGCACTATGTATAAAGTGTATAAATCTATGTATAAATCTTCCATTTTTTTTTTTTATAAATCTGGGACTTGAATAGTAACTGATGGGTTGTTAATCCCTTGGGCCTGGTTACAAAACAAAATTTAGCAATCAAGAATTAAGGGTAGAGAAAAGAACTCCACTGTTTGTAACCGTTTGAACCCAACAACAAACTGGAACAGCAACTACTCATGCTTAGCAAAAAATAAAATTAAACTTAAAGATAGTAACCCAGGACAACACACATTGTGATGTCATCCATGATGAGCATGACGTGACTTAATTCTGATCCAGGTTTCTGGTCAAAGATACTCATTGGACTTTTCTGCTCACTTTAGCTAGTGTCCTGCAAGAGTTCAATCCAGGACATTTCTTCTTCTTTGTTTTCTTTTTCTTTTTTTTTTTTATTTTCTTGATAAAGACAGTTTCACTTTCTATGCCCTTGGTAGAGAGCCTTGGTGTCACAAAGCTCACAGCAAACTTTCAACTCCTGGGCTTAGGCAATTCTCCTGCCTCAGCCTCCCAAGTACCTGGGACTACAGGCACCCACCACAATGCTTGAATATTTTTTTATTTCAGTTTGACTGGGCCTGGTTTTGAAACACCCACCCTCAGCATATAGGACCAGCACACTACTCAATGAGTCACAGGTGCCACCCTTAACCAGGACATTTTTTAGCTCTCCATGCGCAAACATAAAAGCACGTTCTATTTGTGCCTTATTGATTACATTAATGACTGAGATTCCAGTCACTAGGCTAACATAAGAGTTGAGAATATGTGCAGCAGTATGATTCAAGCTTCATTCCAGATGGTAAAACTGTATGGAGTCACTTAATGAGGAGGCTGAATTTCTTTTCTTTCCTTTTTTTTTTTTTTTTTTTTTTTTTTTTTTTTTTAAATATTTTTTTTTTTTCCCGTTTTGTTGGTT
>CAUYTI010129767.1:0-13983 GCA_963575145.1 Galago senegalensis
CCTGTGGTCCCAGCTACTTGGGAGGCAGAGGCAGGAGACTTGCTTGAGCCCAGGAGTTGGAGGTTGCTGTGAGCTGTAATGCCACGGCACTCTACCCAGGGGGACAGCTTGAGGCTCTGTCTCAAAAAAAAAATAAATAAATAAAATAAAATAAAATAAAATGGAAAAGAAAAGCATCATTTAGAAAATTAATAAAACAAAAAGTTGATTTTTTTGAAAAAAAAATAAAATAGATGAACCTTTGGCCAGACTAACTAGAAACAGAAAAGTAAAATCTCTAGTAACTTCAGTCAGAAATGATAAAGGGGAAATAACAACAGATGCCACAGATAGATACAAGAGATTATCTCTGAATATTACCAGAAACTCTACACCTAGAAATTTGATAATGTGGAGGAAATAGATCGATACTTGGAATCACACCTTCTCCTTAGACTTAATCAAGAAGAAATAGATCTCCTGAACAGACCAATTTCAAGCACTGCAATCAAACAATAAAAAACTGCCAACAAAAAAATGCCCTGGTCCAGATGGCTTCCCACCAGAACTCTATCAAACCTTCAAAGAAGAACTTACACCCAGATTGCATAAACTATTCCAAAAAATTGAGAAGGAAGGAATACGTCTATGAAGCAAACATTACCCTGATACCAAAACCAGGAAGACTCAACTAAAAAGAACTTCAGACCAATTTCACTAATGAATATAGATGCAAAAATTCTCAATAAAATCCTAGCCAAGAGATTACAGCTTCTCATTAAAAATGTCATACATCACAATTAAGCAGGTTTCATCAGGGTTTCATCAGGGATATAAGGCTGGTTTAACATATGCAAGTCCATAAACATAATTCACCGTATCAACAGAAGCAAAAACAAAGACCATATACGATCCTCTCAGATCATATGCAGATCAGTTGTAGAAAAAGCATTTGATAAAATTCAACATCCTTTTCTAATCAGAACTCTGAAGAATTTAGGCATAGATGGCACATTTTTTAAACTGATCGAAGCCATCTATGACAAATCCACAACTAATATTATATTGAATAGAGTAAAACTGAACCTTGTCTTATTCCGTTTCTTTTCCACTAAGAAACGGAATAAGACAAGGTTGTCCTCTACCACCACTACTATTCAACATAGTACTGGAAGTTCTAGCCAATACAATCAGGCAAAAGAAGGTAATAAAGGGCATCCAAATGGGAGCAGAGGAAGTCAAACTCTCCCTCTTTGCTGATGATATGATCTTATAGTTAGAGAATCCCAAAGACTCAAACCCAAGACTCCTGGAAGTGATCAAGAAATACAATAATGTCTCAGGATATAAAATCTTCTCTGCAAATCAGTAGCCTTTGTATATGCCAATAATAGCCAAGATAAGAAGTTAATCAAGGACACAATTCCCTTCACAGTAGCCTCAAAGAAAACAAAATACCTAGGAATCATACCTAACGAAAGAGGTGAAGGACCTCTATAAAGAAAATTTTGAAACCCTAAGAAATAGCAGAAAATATTAAGAAATGGAAGAACATACCATGCTCATGGCTGGGAAGAATCAACATTGTTAAAATATCTATACTTCCCAAAGCAATCTACAGATACAATACAATCCCCATTAAGATACCAACATCATACTCTTAAGATAATCCTGAATTTTATATGGAACTAGAAAAAACCCCATATAGGTAAGGCAATTCCTAGTGATAAAAACAAAGCCCGGGATATCAGCCTATAGGCTACAGCACAAGGCCATAAACGATTAAAACTGCATAGTATTGGCACAAAAATAGAGACACAGACATCTGGAACTGAATAAAAATCATGAGTTGAAACTAATATCTTATAGCCACCTGATCGTCAATAAACCAACCAAGAACATACACTGGGGAAAAGAATCCCTATTCAACAAATGGTGCTGGGGAGAACTGGATAGCCACATGTAAAAGACTGAGAATGGACCCACTTCTTTTCTCATTAAAATTGATTCAAGATGGATAAAAGATCTAAATCTAAGGTGTGAAACAATAAAAATCCTCAAAGAAAGTGTTGGGAAAACACTTGAAGCTATTGGCCTGGGGAAAGACTTTCTGAAGAAGATTCCAGTGGCAATTGTAACAACAACAAAGATAAACAAATGAGACTTAGTTAAACTGAAAAGCTTCTGTACAGTTATGGAGACAACAACCAAAGCAAACAGACAATCAACAGAATGGGAAGATATTTTCATATTATGAATTGGACAAGAGCTTGATAACTAGGATCTACAGAGAACTCAAATTAAGCAACATAAAAAAAGTCAACAGGGGTGGTGCCTGTGGCTCAAAGGGGTAGGGCACCGGCCCCATATGCTGGAGGTGATGGGTTCAAACCCAGTCCTGGCCAAAAAAAAAGCCAACAATCCCTTACATTAATGGGCAAGAGAGATGTATAGAACCTTCTCTAAAGAGGATAGATGAAAGGCTAACAAACATGAAAAAATGCTCATTGTCCCTAATTATTAGAGAAATGCAAATCAAAAACACCCTGAGATATCACCTAACTCCAGTGAGAATGGCCCACATCACAAACTGCAGATACTGGGATGGATATGGAAAGAAGGGAACAACTTTCACACTGCTGGTGGGACTGTAAACTAAAACAACCTTTTTGTAAGGAAGTAGAGAGAATCTCTCAAACTACACCTCCCATTTGATCCTGCAATCCCATTACTGGGCAGATGAAGAAAAAAAGAAGAAGAAAAAAGAAGAAAAAAATCATTTTATCATAAGGACATTTGCACTAGACTGTTTATCACATCTCAATTTACAATTGCCAAATTGTGTAAACAATCTAAATGCCCACCAATCCAGAAATGGATTTACAAGCTATGGTATACATATACCATGGAATACTATTCAGACACAAAAAAGAAGGTGAGGCCTGGTGCCTATAGCTCAGTGGTTAGGGCACCAGCCACATACACTGGGGCTACTGGGTTTGAACCCAGCCTGGGCCTGCTAAACAACAACTGCAACAAAAATACAGATGGATGTTGTGGTGGGCACCTATAGTCCCAGCTACTTGGGAGGCTGAGATAAGATAATCACTTAAGTCCAAGAGTTTGAGGTTACTGTGAGCTGTGATGCCATTGCACCTTACCGAGGGCAACATAGCAAGACTCTGTCTCCGAAAAGGAAAAAAAAAAAGAATGGAGAAGCAAGAATCCAATGTACTTAATTCTGCTATGAGGACAACTGATGTTAGTATATGGCAGGGGGTAGGAGAATGGGGGAGCGGAGAAAGAGAAGGAGTGGGGCGGTTGGGGGTTAAGGCAGACCTCTTGGGGGTAGGACACAATTGTAAGAGGGACTTTACCTAACAAATGAAAGCAGTGTAACCTGGTTCTTTGTACCCTCAATGAATCCCCAACAAGAATTAAAAAAAAGAAATAGAAATGTTATATATCTTGTTTTGGGTGATGGTTACATAGACATATGTAACTATTAAAACTCTCTTAGCTTAATCTTTAAGATTTATTCTATCTTAATTATACCTCAATTTTTAAAGTCCCTAGAAAATCATTTTAAAAGTATGGAGAGCAATACTAAATATTAACAGTAGTTTTTTTCTGGGTGTTGAAATTATGGCTAAGTTTTTCTTTTGTTAATTCATATTTTTCTAAACTTCATAATTTTCTATAATGAACATACATTTTTTTACATATAAATTCTTTCCTATTTTCTATACCTGTGTTTTGCAGTTTCACAAAGATACCAAATGTTGCCAGCATTTATCTCTGAAGGTAGGATCATGATGACCATAGGAAGGCTGTGCCAAGTACTCATTCTATAGCACGCGTGTGGTTCAATATCCACATGGGATTGGAAATGTGTTCAGAAGTGCAGGCAGAGGCAACACAGCAAGCACAGGGAGAAGAGCAGAGGGTCAGAGACAGACAAAATCAACCTTAACTATGGTTCCTACAGAACTGGTAGAGAAGTCACAGAAGTCACTCCATTTCCTCATCTGTAAAGTAGAATAAGACATATCCTGTCTGCTTCAAGGGGGTTAAATGAAATAGCTGTGTTCTCTAAGACACAAGGAATTAAAGTGGTAGTCACTTCTGATATTATGTGAAAAATTTGAAAACAATCTTTCTCAAAAGTCAGATTTATTATTTACAATCCAATAAGAAGCAACAAGAAAAGCTAGCACTATAACTTTGTCCTTTAAAATCAACAGCCAAGAACTCTTACCTATTGTTGCAGTAATAGTGATTCTGCAGTGCGAAGGATACACACTGTGTGTTCAACCGCTTCCTGTCATCCTCCTTCCAACCATCTTCTGTCCACTTTCTCTTTATTTGCTTCTCTTCCTGTTTTTTCCCCACATATTCAGCATAGGTCTGGATCCGATAGCTTACTGCGTATTTGCTGGTATTGACAGCTGCAAGCAAAGGAAAAAAAACCTTATGAAGGTCTTGCCTAGCCCCAAAGTTGTCACTTTTGAAAGGTGGTCCAACATAGCCAAAGGTTCAGGTCTAAGCTTGCCCCTGGCATGGCCAACTTAGAAGAAAGGTGACCTGGAGCAAGTCCCATCAACTCTCCAAGTTTGAGTTTCCTCATGTGGAGAAAAGAGAGTCACTGCTCTCCAATCTCCCTTACAGTGTGAAAGTGCTTTGTAAACTGTAAGTAACTATAGTGACATAAGTAAAATACTAATTTTCAGAGTAAGAAAATGAAAATGAACAAAGCTAGTAAAGGAAACCTGTAAGTCTTCACTGTTTTGTTAAAAATGAAAATGATAACAAAAGCAATATAAACAGTGGTGGTAATCACGGTGTCAAATACTGACTGTCTCCTGTGCCCCAGACTTTATGTTTAGTTTTTGTAGGACACTTGCAAGGCAAGAAATGTCTTTACTGATGAGAAAGCAGGGTCACAAAGGCTGAAGAGTGGTGAGCAGCAAGGCTAGATGCAAAGCTGGGCTGCTCTGCCCCCAGTGCCAGGGCTGTCCTTGCTACTCTGCCCCTTACTTGGTAGGCTACAGATTTAAGACAGCTCCACAATAGGGAGCTCCACACTTCTTTCCTTCCTTCTGCTGTGAAAGATGCTCATTCTCTATAATGTGCCTCTAGCTGGCAAGAGTACTAGAGATCTGGAGCTTATTCCGACCCCCACCCCTCTAAGTGTTAATGCTTTAGACCATAGCCAGGTCAATTCTGTGCTAATCTCATGCTGCCTCCTCCACTGGGGCTGGTGGAAGGAACATGCTGGTAGTGTGGGAGGGAGAGCCACAGGAGGGCCTGTTGGTGGATGTGTGCCACCGCTGCTTCTGGCTTATGCGGTTTGGACAAATGACCTCCTGGCCCACTATTACTGCCGGCACTTACCACCCACACTGGCAGGGAGATAATAAGTGCTTGTCTGTGCTGTCAGGGGCAGTCCTGGGTAGCTGCAAAAGCATCATGACTTCAGAAACATGTACCTAGAAAAGTTCTGGGTACAGAGTAGTTCTCAATAAATGCTACGTGAATGGACGTAGGACAGAGTACAGCATGTGGTGATGGGCAGGCAGGTCCGAGCACATCAGAATTGGACAGGGAGTGTGGTACATCAGGGATGTTACGTCTGAGAGAAAGACAACTGCATAAGAGACAGTGGTCCACACTCCTGATGCCTGAGACTTTTAATCTTCAAGTAGACCGAATTTGACTAAAAACTTCTCAGCACAACAACAGTTTCCAGAATGCTGTGCAAAAATATCCAGTCATCTAAGAAATGAAATAGGAAGAAAACTATTCCTGAAAGACACACATTTTACCAAAAAGTTTGTTGTACATTCAAATATTCACTTGATTTAGAGAGAAAGGGAGAGAACCCCAAAGTATTAGAGAACTTTCATATTACACAAAGTCTCTCAAAAAAGTAGAGTGAGTTCTGAAATGTGAGCTCCATACAGCGTGCTCTGACTCATTCACAAGAAGATAAACTGGAAGCCAGCCAGCTCTGGAGATGTGCTAGTGAACACAGTTACTCATATCAGAGAATCACAGAAATAGGATCATTTCTTAAAGATTTTATTCCTTGGAACAGTTACTTTTCCAACTTTCCATGTGTCATATTTCTGATTTTTGGACTAATTTATCCAGCCTCCCAACAATTTACATCCAACAAACAACATCAACCCATCCATCCATCCTGTGACTGCTTACTGTCTTGGTCCCAAGGCCTATGCAAGGAATTTAGTAAAACCAGACACAATCCCCACCTTCTCAAAGCTCACTCACCCTGTCACAAATTGCCTATAGAGGCCATTTCCCTATAAGCTTGAAACTTCCTATAAACACATGAACCTCCCAATGTGATATACAAGTGGAACTCACAGGTTCCACCATCATTATTCTACATCAACTGTTGGCAAATAAGCACCTCCTGGTTTTCCTCTATAAATTTTCTTTTTTAATCTATAAGGTTTATTTTGCAAATGAGCCCAAAAGAGATGACACCTGTAATAATCTCACTCTCACGTTTAATTTGGATGACCAAGGAACAAAGGAGGCTTGGGTGAATGCTTCCCATGAAAGCAGAGGTGACTGCAGGGTCATACGGAAGCTAAAATGATCTCTTTAACAGTATCTGATTGTGTCCTTTAATTTGGCTCCTAAATGATAGACAAATATTACAAACGACTCTCTGACATGGTGAGGGAATTTATCTGAGCATTTATCTTACTCTTCTGGAGTAAGAATCACTTAAAAGAGAAAACAAATTAACAGTCCCTTTTTCCCTGCTGGCCTTCACATGGCAATAATTTACCAGTATTCATTCAAATCCCAGCAGCTTTGCAGCTCTTGGCCTTTAATCTGGAAGCCAAGCTCTGGCTCATATTCATTCAAATCCCAGCAGCTTTGCAGCTCTTGGCCTTTAATCTGGAAGCCAAGCTCTGGCTCAAAGCCACAACTCGAATGGATGAATCAGCAAAATGAATTGGCTGTCAACCATGGGATTCCAGCTCACCTGTCAGAAGCAGCACATAGCAGGCTGCTGGGTAACACTAACCTTTTCCAAATTTGTCAGGGAAATGATGCAAGGCAATCTGTCCATCCTACCACTTTGTCAAAGCCACTGGAGAACCAAACACGTTCAGAGTGCTTCCTGTTTCCCTGGAGGTGAATGAGAGCAGTTCCCCTCATGGAATAGTTTCATCCACTTGGTTCATCATCACTTGACACTCTGCACACATTATAGCATTTAGTCTTCACCACAACCCCAACAGGAAGGGATGTGGTAGTCACCACAGAGATAAAAAGAATGAGCATCAAAGATGCTATAAACAGCTTGCCTGAAGTCTTATAAGCAAAGTCTTGTAAGCAAAAGATGGAACAGAACCAAGATGTGGTGTGCATGCGCGCACACACTCTACAACATCAATGTCTGCTTGCATTTATATGTATTTTGTTTATTTAGGTTGACAATTATCTTCTAAAATGCTTCCTATATTAGGAGTTTTAAAGAATTACTTAAAATGTTTAAGGCTTTTTGGGAGAACTTTCCATTATTGTCAAGGAAAATTTAACTAAGTTGATGGATGTGATATGTTTATGAACAGTAAAACTTAACATAAAATGTAAATTCCCTCCTAAATTGATCTATAGATTTAATGCAAATCGAGGAAAAAATTCCAACACTTTAATTAAACACTGAAATAACTAAAAATAAAAATTAAAAAAAAAACCTCAGAAAACAACAGTGGTTATGAGACTGGAGCTGAGCTGAGAGGATGAAGGAATTGGAGCGCTGACATAACTGTCCTGTATCTTAATCATGGTGGTGGTTACATGACTGCATGCATTTGTTAGCAGAACTGCACACCAAAGACAGCTGTTTTATTGTATGTAAATTATTCCACAGGACATGAAAGACGGATTCTAAAATTTAAATGGAGGAACACAGTGCCAACAATAGCCAAGAGGTTTCTGAGAAGTAGGAAGGCTATTGCCTCACAAGCGAAGGAAGCTCCCTGTAAAGCTAAGTAACTAAGGCAGTGCAGGATGGTGCTGGGACAAACAGACCAGTGTACAGAAGTAATAGCCTAGAAAAGACTTAATGCATCTGCGAAACTTTGACTTTTTTTTTTAAATTTTTTATGGAGGGGGAAGAGTTTTTTTTTTTTAGAGACAGAGTCTCACTTTATTGCCCTTCGAAGAGTGCTGTGGAGTCACAGCTCACAGCAACCTCCAACTCCTAGGCTTAGGTGATTCTCCTGCCTCAGCCTCCCGAGTAGCTGGGACTACAGGCATCTACCACAACGCCCAGCTATTTTTTGTTGCAGTTTGGCCGGGGCCAGGTTTGAACCTGCCACCCTCGGTATATGGGGCCGGTGCCCTACTCACTGAGCCACAGGCACTGCCCAAAACTTTGACTTTTAACAGAACAGCCCAGAAAAAGAAAACCTGGAAAAATTATTTATCCATAGGAAAAAAGCGAAATGGATTCTTATACCATGCTGAAAAATCCATTCCAGATAAATGAACTTAAATGTCAAAAGCAAACTTTGAAAACTTGAAAGATAAGTGAATATCTTTCTGAGCTTTAAGTAGGGAAGAATTTATGAAGATGCAAAAAAGGTTAACCATAAAAAAATTCAGTAAGTTTGTCTACATTAATATGAAAACTTTTGGCCATCAGAAGACACTTTAAAGAGAGGAAAGACTATAAACCAGGGGAAGATATTTATAAGGCACAATTGACAGGACTAGCACCAGGATACATAAAAACGCCTATAAATCAGTAGGGAAACAACAGAAAAATGGGCAAAAGACATGGACAACATGTACAGTCATTTCACAGAAGTGTGTGCATGAGAGGGAACACACACAAAAAAGGAAGAAAATGAGCAGCACAGATTCCAGGAGAGTGGCTGTCCTGACAGGGAGTACGAAGGATTGGAAGAAGAACCAGAGGTCGATGAATTTAGTAGTAATGTTTAGAGTGGTAGCTTCACAGATGTTTATTACATTATTTTTTTTATTTACTTATTTTTTTGTAGTTTTTGGCAAGGGCTGGGTTTGAACTCGCCACCTCCGGTATATGGGGCCGGTGGCCTACTCCTTTGAGCCACAGGCACTGCCCTGTTCATTACATTTTAAACAAACAAAATGTCTAGCTTTTCCATTGTGTACCCTGTAATAATGGCCATTTCCTACACAGTCTAAGTGAGACGGTCTCTTTAAGACCAGCTAAAAGTTACTGCTGTTCCAATGTCTTTGGTTACAGGAAAGCAGAGCCCCCCACCCCCTGTTGTATGTGGTATAAATACTACATAAATAGTGCTGCTGCAATGCCAGGTTTCTAAAGTTTTACTTTGGAGCTGAGGACACTTTTGCAGTCTGCTTCTGAGACTGCTGTAATGTTTGTTGTAGGGTAGAGGTGGGAATATTAGGAAATTTCTGAAGCAGTTATACACTATTAGTCCTGCATTTTCTGCCATGGCTATCCTCAGCAATTACTGAATTTTTAATGTCTAAGGGAACTGCCTATATTCTTATTAATCCGATGGCTATAAAAAAGACAAGCAGTTACTGAATATTTACTTTGGCAAGTATAGAAAATCCTGTAAGCATTATCTTGATTTTGTAGATAAGGAAACAATCAGAAAAAGTGACTAGCCTAAGGTCCCCAAGATTACAAAGGTTTAGGCTGGGATACAAACCGAAGTCTATATTCTTTCCATGACACCACGTGCACTGGAAGGGTCCCAGTTTGTGTCATTTGGATTAACACAGGCCTACATCTGTCTGCAGGAGTACCAGAGTCTGCCCACCTTTCTCTACAAAGCTTTGTGTAAACACCAGAAGGAATCTCTGTGTGATAATCCAGTTCACCTCCGCCCCCAACCAGAAGGGATCTTGCAGACCCCAATCCTACTACCCTAACACCAATGAGAGCTTTAATGATGGAGGTGCTGCCTCTGACACCCTTTAAGACAACCTGTCCTAACTCCTGTAGCAGCCAACAGCCATTGTCATTCTGGGCTGTCACCCCATGCTTGGATGGCACCAAATGTTGTCTGGTGTGTATATGCTTTTTAAAATATGAATATATTGGACCCAAAAGTTTGCTCACATTCCACAGTGTTTTGATCAGGTTTGGGTTTACATCAGATTGACTGCCTGTCCAATGCTACCAGATATAGAATGGAGGGTTTCACCATGGATTCTGCAGAAAAACAAACTTTAAAATCTTTAAAGGATGGAGGTTAAAAACAAGTCAACACAAAAACACTTAGCCCTAATCTAAGGTGACCAGATACCCCACTTTTGGCGGTACAGTTGCAATTTTTAACAATTTGTCCAGCTCGGGGCCTGTGGCTCAAGCAGCTAAGGCGCCAGCCACATACACCTAAGGTGGCAGGTTCGAATCCCCAGCCCAGGCCCACCAAACAACAATAACGGCTGCAACCAAAAAATGGCCAGGCATTGTGGCCGGCGCCTGTAGTCCCAGCTACTTGGGAGGCTGAGGCAGGAGACTCACTTGAGCCCAGGAGTTGGAGGTTGCTGTGAGCGTGATGCCATAGCACTCTACCCAGGGGGATAGCTTGAGGCTCTGTCTCAAAAAAAAAAAAAAAGTTATAGGAAAATGATAAACATGTACTTAAAAGAAAAATGTTAAATGATCTGATGGAAGAATTGGGTTAGTTTCTAGAACGAAGATATTTCCTGGATTTAGGGAAACACATTTCTTAACATCCCCTCTGAGATTGGGTGATGGTCACCTGTCTCTTTGGAAGGCAGGCAGAGTGGTCCAGTTTTCCAAATATAGCAGAGCAGGAACTAGGAGTTGCATGTTCCTTACCCAGGCACTTTCTGCCTGAATTCTTTCACATATCAGAGTTCACAATGCAAATTCCATCACTGTAATTCCAATCCAACGGTTATGACCTACAGTAATATAGATGTAGATAGCTTATTTAGAAGAGGCATGAATTACAGTGAATTATCTTAAAGGTTCAGAAATGGACACAAGATTTAGGATAACACCACGGTCCTGTCATAGGACACTTGCTTGGGTACTTTATGCTTTCTTGTGTTTTGAAAAGTCACTAGACTTGGGACAAGAAAAGTTGCTTTTCACAGCATTGACTGTGGCTCAAAGAAGTAGGGCACCAGCCCCATATGCTGGAGGTGGTTGGTTCAAACCAAGACCCAGCCAAAAACTGCAAAAAAAAAAAGTTGCTTTTCATTAAGTTTTGATTCACTCATCTCCAGTGGTGAGACCCTGATTATGGAAGTTATGGAGGAAACAAGGCTAAGTATTGGTGCCTTTCAAACTACCAAGTTGTCTTGGCTGAAGTTATGCCCTCAAGAACTCCTTCTCTTCTATTTTCCCTCCTTCTGTAAGAATCTTTGCAAAGGAGATTCTTGGAGAGTTCAGCAGGTGGACAGGAACTCACTGCCATGCTGCGGTTCACACAGGCAGTCACAGATCTGCTAACTCGCTGTACTGGTGTGACGCAGCCTCTGGGGCCACGGTGTCTCCACCCACCTGCTCCCACGAGCTCCTCAGATACTGATTGATTCCCAGGCCAAGTGTGACTGTTCAGCTTTGTGAAAAAGGACCCTCCTCATCATCCAGGTCACCAGCAATAAAAAGACACAGTTCTAGTTCATCTGCTTTCTTCCACATGTTCTGCTATTTAAAAAAATACATATACCAGGGGCTGGGGCTGAGGCTTTACAAACAACAAAAGTTTGTTTCTGAACCATCAGTCCTTACCTGAATCTCCAGTCTGTTGGCCTGTCCTATGGATATTTTAAAAAAAAATTTTAAAGGCCAAGAAATTAGGTGGTGATAACAACCTTTAAAGATTTTCCTCACTCTGCAGTTCTCAAAAATAAAATCAAATAAAAATAAATGTGGAGGCTCACATCTTTGGGTCAGGAAGTGTCGTATCCTCAACATTTCAAGACATGGCACTCTTTAAGGCACTGTTAGTTTAATTTATTATTGTATTTCGTTTATTTATTTTTCAGAAAAAGTCTTGCTCTGTCATGCAGGCTAGAGGGTAGTGCTGCAGGCACAAGTCACTGCAGCCTTGAAGTCCTGGGCTCAAGGGATCCTCCTGCCTCAGCCTCCCAAGTAGCTGTACTACAGGTGTACACCGCCATGCCTGGGTAATTTGTTTTTCTTCTGTGTTCCTTTTTTCTTTTAGAGATAGGATATAGGTATGTTCTAGGAAAGTTATTCAAGTACTGATTCCACTGGGTGGATTTAACGTCTGTGTGCAATTTAAAACAGTGTGCGATTTGTACAATATGCCCAGAGATTAAGATCTGAGATTTGGTATTTGGTATAAGCTCCCAGGCAATTAAAATATTAGCGGTGCAAAAATAGTAGGAAGACCTTAAAAACCTACAGATGTACAATCTCCTTAACTGTATTATTGACGGGTAGGGAGGCCTCATTGTATTATAAACATATGAATACTTTCAGGATGTATTTATATGCCCATGTAGCATATCATTGCCTTTTTAAATATACTTTTAAATTTTCCCCCTGACTTCACAATAAAGGATTTGTCACAATGTAGAATAGCTCAGATATTCCTTATTACTTTCACATACTGACTTGAGATGTGCATTAGAAGGTTTTATTTATAATTAATGGTAAAAAAGTATACCTGTATTCTTCAATTATGGAGCCAATTAATCTACGTATATTACAGGCAGAATATTCAAGAAGAGCATTGAAAAGAAATGGTCAGAAAACAGGTTTGACTCTAAAACATTCTTTAGTGATGTGCTGACACCCCAAAGTGAAATGAAAAGCAGGCAATTAGCCTATTAATTCAAAACCAAAGCCAACCTGGTCCTGAATTACGTGCTAAGGTTGTTCTGACATTGAACAAATTAAAAGCTGAAGCTTTGAAAAAAAAATAAATAAATAACCCACCACATCCGCTGTGGAAAAGCAGAGGGTAAGAAAACCAGGTATCACATAAGACACAGGAGACAAAGCAAATTCAAAAACAACACTGACAGGACGGCGCCTGTGGCTCAAAGGAGTAGGGCGCCGGCCCCATATGCTGGAGGTGGTGGGTTCAAACCCAGCCCTGGCCAAAAATGGCAAAACAAACAAACAAACAAACAATACTGACAACCAGAAGCAAGGTAAAACATGAAAAACAGGTCAAAATCCCCATCTTCATTTCTTAAAGGGGGAGATAACATTCCAGGCTCTGAAATGATCATTGGCTTGAAACTGTTATTTTATGATTCATTGATTTATTCTACTTTACTATTTTTTCTTTTTAAATTAATTACTTTCTATTCAGTCATAACTTTGGACATGGATGCATTTATGGGGTTCAGGGTACTGCTTCAATGTACAAGGTGAAATGCTTAGATTGAACTAAGTAACACACCCATCACAATTATACTCTTTTCTTAATAGTTTTGAAATGTACCATTGCATCATGCACAGTAGGTGAGGTCCCCCAAATACCCTCCCTCCTCCCATATCCCCTCTCTCCTCCCCTCTCTCTCCTCTTCCCTTCTACTTTCTGGGCTATAGTTATGTTTTGCCATTCGTATGAGTGTGTAGGTGGTTATATATTGATTTCATAGTAGTATCGAGTACATTGGATACTTTTTTCCCCATTCTTGAGATACTTTACTAAGAAGAACATGTTCCAGCTTCATCCAGGTGAACACAAGGATTAGAAGGAACAAAGAGGCTCGGCGCCTATAGCTCAACTGGCTAAGGCGCCAGCCATGTACACCTAAGGTGGCGGGTTCGAATCCCTCAGCCCGGACCCACCAAACGATAATGAGAGCTGCAACCAAAAAATAGCCGGGCTTTGTGGTGGGCGCCTGTGGTCCCAGCTACTTGGGAGGTGGAGGCAGGAGACTCGCTTGAGCCCAGGAGTTGGAGGTTGCTGTGAGCTGTAATGCCACGGCACTCTACCCAGGGGGACAGCTTGAGGCTCTGTCTCAAAAAAA